>VBSM01003218.1:4138387-4153261 GCA_008086735.1 Cheirogaleus medius | reverse complement strand
CCTCCTGCCTCAGCCTCTTGAGTAGCTGGGACTACAGGCATGCGCCATCATGCCCAGCTAATTTTTTCGATATATTTTTAGTTCTCCAGCTAATTTCTTTCTATTTTTAGTAGAGACGGGGTGTCACTCTTACTGAGGCTGGTCTGGAACTCCTGACCTCAAGTTATCTTCCTGCCTCGGCCTCCCTGAGTGCTAGGATTATAGGCATGAGCCACCACGCCCGGCTGGAACATCTTTTATAAATATGACTTTACATAATGTAATACAGGCACCATACTGGGGTGAACACAGTCACTCAGTGAAACCACACTACCCTGACAAAAGGAATAACTATGACACTTCAGAAGATGTTGTACATGTGTGGCTTTACATACTGCGTTACATGCACCGCAGGGTGGTGGTGCACATGATCATTCATTGTAATAACACTAACTGATGCAACAAATGACTAGCACTCTTAGAACTTCTTTTGATAATTATGTTTTTAAAAAGCAGGAATACTTTTGGATCCAATATTTTGTTTTTAAAACCATGTGTAAGGTTGGGTTATTTAACTTCCAATTCCCTTAGAAAGGACAAATAAATAACCACATTTTCCCCAAAGACGTCCCTCTACAAATATTCCTGAAACTCCATGTGTTCTCTGTCAGAAGGAACACACCTCTTTAAAAACCAAAGGGCTACATGTAACGGAGAAAAGTCTCATATCCAGAATATATAAAAATTCTGTACAAACAGAATGTTTTAAAGAAAAAAACAGACAACAAAGGAAAAACAGGCAAAAGATTTGTCTAGGCACACCACGAGAGGACATTCAAATTGCCAAAGCATATGAACAGGTGCTCTATATATTGGTCATCAGGAAAAAGTCATCAAAACTACAGTGAAATACTATTACACACCCATCAGAATGACTGAAATTAAAGACGGACAATACCTAGAGCAGGCAAGGATAGGTAACAACTGGAACTCTCAGACACTGAGAGTGTAAACTCGCACAACCACTGTGGAAAACTGTTTAGCAGAGGCTCTTGAAGCTAAACATATATCTACCCTAAAGCCCAGCAATGCTATTCTTGGGGATATATCCCACAGAAACGAATGTCTATGTGTTGACCAAAAGACAAGTACGAGAATGTTCCTAGCAGCTTTTTTCATCATACTCCAACACTGGAAACAGTCTAAATAACCAACAAGAGCAAAATGATAACTACGGCAAAGTTACAGTCATGCAATAGAATACCATGCAGCAATGAGGAGGAATGAACTAGTATAAATTCAGCACCACATGTGACACTGAGTAATGTTGAGCAAAAGAATGCAGACACAGAAAAGAACATATCATATGATTCCATTTACATGAAGATCAAGAACAAAACTGATCAGAATAGTGGCTACTTGGCCAGGCGCGGTGGCTCACACTTATAATCCTAGCACTCTGGGAGGCTGAGGCAGGAGGATCACTTGAGCCCAGGAGTTTGAGGTTGCTGTGAGCTAGGCTGATGCCATGGCACTCTACTCAAGGTAACAGAGTGAGACTCTGTCTCAAAAAAAAAAAAAAAGAATAGTGGTTACCTTGGTGGTCCAGACTTTGATCTGGATGGTGGTATTCTGTCCACTTGGTTAAGCTGGGAGTTGTTTCCCAGGACCCCAACTCTGAGTGAGAACTGGCCAAAAGAAGAAATCCTCTAAGTTTGGAAGATGAAATTGAAGCAGTGGCCATTCCTCTCTGAAGGTCCTGACAGTCAAATATAGTAATGGACAGAGACACAGGGGCCTGGTGGGTTCCAGCTTGTCCCTGTTCTCAGTGCCACAAGTAGCTCTTCTTTCTCACACAACCCTGCTGGCTAGCAACAGCCCCAGGCCTCCCACCAGACACCTGCGTGGCTCCACCTCAGCAGCAGACATGCTTGTCTTCTCAGATGTCCCTGTGAGCTCTGACTTGTCCACCCATACCAGTGCTTCAGGCGGACTAGTGAGTGACTCCTCTCTGACCTCCCAGCTTCCCCAACTGGACATTCCCTTCCCCAACTCCTCCCATAATTGTGTGAGGGCTAATTCCTGTAGTAAGTCCCTTATCCCTAAAATGTCACAGTGGCTCAGCTCCCCGACTGAATCCTGTCCACACACACATGTTAATACATATATAAATTTGAGTTGTACACTCAAGATTTGTGCACTTTACAGAATATATGTACCATTAAAAAAAACACTCAAAAAAAGGGCATCTTTTAAGTGTCCTGAAAGAACAGCAACCTGAGTGACACCCAGCAGCACACGTAAACGGAATCCACACTATGCCTCACATCCTAAGGAAGAACCCAATACAGCACTACTTGGCACAAGATGTGGCAGACAGCTGGGAGCCCACTGGGGTGCGGCTTCTGACCAGAGCCAGGGTCGTATGCTTTATAAATAGCAAAGAGGATACATGCTCCCTGCCTGGCAAGACAGCAACTCCCTGGAACCAAGTTCTGTAGTCCAGAGAGAGTTCTCCCTTTTAAAGGGACAGATTCACTAAATTCAACGTGCACCCTGGAAGCAAGTTGAGTTCAGCATCTCTAAATGCGCAGAAAGAAACATGTGGGGAAGGGCAGACACGAGTCACAAATCCATCCTGTGGCATTTAGAACCTGCGCTTTGGTGGTGCTATACCATTCTCAGACACAGACACTCCTTTCCATCCTTGGCACAAGAACCCATTGGTGAGATGTACATCTGAGCATCCCCAAAGCAGTTGTTTTCCTGGCAGAAGACCAACGTGTCTTGCCACCTTTCATAATATTCAGTAAATTATTTGAGTGCATAGTATATATGTCAGGCCCTATGCTTGTCATTATATTTACACTGTTGAATGAAAACACAGTGCCTGCTCTTGGGAAGCTTACTGTATAGTAGAGAATATAGATAATAAACAAGTAAACAAACATGAATATAATTACTAAATGCCAGTGGTAGGAAGAAATGCACAGGTTACAGTGACTTAGAAGAATAGGAAAGGCCCTAAACTGGTCATGGAAGCTTTTCTGAGTAACTCAAACCAGAGGTCTGAAGGATAAGAGGGAAGAGCATGTGCTGGGTCTTGAATCCTCTCATAGGTTTCCTCTCTGGCTGATTCCTAATCCCATCTTCCTTGGCAAGCATGGAGTCTATCCATGTGTCCCCAACCCCACCAGGTATGTAGGCAACACTTCATGCTCCTCAAAGTACTTTCACACAGATTATCCCAATTACTCCTCACACAATTCTATGAGTATCAGGGGCAGATGCTAATGTCTCCTCTTGACAGATGAAGAAATAGAAGTCAAGAGAAGTGAAATAACCTGTCCTGGGTCATACAGCAACCTACAATGGCACTCACTTAAATGGTAAATTCTCTGAGTTACCTCCCTTTACTTCCTTACATCATTACTTTTAAGTGAGCCAAAGAAATACTCTCTAACACTTATACTACAGGTCCTTCTGAGGACCTATCAATTCTCCAAGGACATTATTTTAAATTGGATGATGTAAAAGCCTAGCTTTCCCCATTTACTTCAGTTCCATGCTTATAAAAAAAGATAGATTGCTATCAAAGATATTAAAAGATTGTTAGCTTCACCATATCCCAGACTCCAAACTAACTTCTATCATGGCACCTATAAAGTTTAATTATACTCTAGAAACCAGTTTGTATGATTGCCTCCCCAGATTTGTGAGTTCCTGGGAATGAGGATCACGTCTTAGCTTATTCCCAGCACTAAAGCAGTCAAGACAGGAATGAAGCAAACACATCACTTACAAAATATCTCATATTCTCTTCTCTCTCTTGCAAAGAGTTATAGCAATCAGATTTCAAGCTAAGTATAAGACTTTGCAAATATTCCCTGCTTTGGAAAGAGGAGGCATAAGCAGTCTGTCGGTTGTTTCTTATTGATTATAATCACTATCGCCACTTATTGGACTTTCTTATGTGTCAAGCATTGCACTGGGCACTTCATAGAAATCTTTCCATTTTGTCCTCAAAACAATCCTCTAAGAACTCTTACAATTCTCACTGTACAGATGAGAAAACTGAGGATCACAGGGTAATTACCTTGTCCAGCTAATAAGCTGAAGATGACAACATTCAAACCCAGGAGTGCCTCACTTTAAAGCCCAAATTATTCTGCTTCCTCCCAAAGACCATTTATTTATGTGTCAAAAATGGAATATAAATTTATATCTCCATAGGGAAAAGAGAACACCCCAATGGGAAGGAAGCAGTTTTGAACCTTAGATCACTCAATAGCTTTATATACCATCAAGCTCAGCAGGGCTCAGCTATGAATACAGCTCCACAGACAGACCCAAATAGATCTGGTAGGGTGGGCTGTCTTTCCTTACAATGCTGCCCTTACCAAAAAGGAGGCTGCACTTGGCCTATGGGCTCCTGTGTAGTCAAAGAGCTTAAACTTGCAGATATTGTTCTATACTCTAGTGCCAAATACAATTTGGACAAAAGGTTTGAGTGTCAAGATGAATTAGGAGTCCCTTGGTCTGAGATGATGCTTTGATAACCAGAGTCTGAAAGGACTAAATGGAAGTTTAGCAGAGGGTGAGGCCACTTATCACCTGTGAAGGTAAGTCTACTATTTTCCCTGCCAGCACTCCTGGCTCTAGCTCAAATCTCAAGGACATTCAGCACTCGTACAAAAACCATTTGGGTAAGAAGTAATGAAGGATAAACACACATCTACACAGGCACTGGAGCACATCACCCTGAATGAATACCAAGCTCTTGCTTCCCACCCTTGGCTACCATGTACAGTAGTACAAACGCCTGTCCCCTCCAAAACTCATGTTGAATTTTTCATCCCCGATATGGCAGTATGGAGAGATGAAGCCTTTGAGAAGTCATTGGATCATGAGGGTTCTGCGCTCATAAATGGATGAATCCATTCATGGATTAATGGGTTAATGGATTAATAGGTTATCATGGGAGTGGGAATGGAGGCTTTATAAGAGGAGGAAGAGAGACCTGAGTTGGCACATCCAGTCCCCTCACCATGTGATGCCCAGCACCGCCTCGGAACCTTGCAGAGAGTCCCTACAGCAAGAAGGCCCTCACCAGATACAGCCCCTCGACCTTGGACTTCTCAACCTCCATAACTATAAGAAATAAATTTCACTTCTTTATAAATTACCCAGTTTCAGGTATTCTGTTATAAGCAACAGAAAATGGACAAAGACAAGGGGCAGGGATGGAGGGAGCAGGGTCTGAGATCCACCATATTCAATGAGCCACACACCTGCTGAGGAGCAGCACTCACACAAAGGGGTACATACCTCTCACAAAGGTACATAGGGGCATGTGGGTGGCCATGCATCCCTGTCCTCTCTCTAGGAGGCCAAACACTAGAGGCAGGACAAGAATCCTGTGAGAGCAGGGCTGGACTATGGATAGTGAATTCAGCCAGATGAAGGGCTCTGACCCAACTGTGTATGCCTGATGAAGAACAGACCTGTCTCTCTCTGCCACTCTGTGAGGTAGCAGCAATCATTTCCAAAGGAGCCAGACAAATACTTCTTTCCCCACTTACAAATGAAAAGCCCTTCCTGCCTAGAGAGTGACTTAGGAAACCAGGCTTTCTTTATATTAAATTAGAACAACTGCCCTCTTCTATAGCAAATAGTCTCATCCTCTACTGTCTGCCTACTGCCAGAAAGAGTCACTCCATTCAAGGCACTATAGAAACATAGACACCCTACTTAAAAGACATCCAAGGCCAACAACACTATTGCACACACTAATGATCTGAGCCCCTTTAAGAGGAATCAAAGTACGTACATACTATATTTACTAAAGGTATTCATACTACCTAGAAGTCACAGCATCACAGCCGGCAGCACCATACTCCTAGGTCAGAACATGCCTTCCTATCACTGGAGGAAGTTCCTGGATTTCATACCTCTGAAGCTAAGGACAAAAGCCTGGGCAATTCTTTTGTCCTTAGTGCCAAGGTCTGATTTTTTTTTCAATGTATCAATCAGCTGCCATTTTAGTATCTGCCCTTTCTGGGCCAGTTGAATACAACCTCAAAACCTAGACTTCTTACAGGTGAAAAGTATTTGTGAGTCAGCCTATAAAGAAGAGAACTAATCCTGCCAGGTGCAGTGGCACACACCTGTAATCCCAGCTACTCAGGAGGCTCAGGTGGGAGAACTGCTTGAGTTTGAGGCTGCAGTGCACTAAGACCATGTCTGTGAATAGCCATTGCACTCCAGCCTAGACAACATAGAGAGACCCCATCTCTAAAATTTAAAAAGGAAGAAGAAAGCAGGGAGGAGGAAGAATTGATCCTGATGAAAGCTATTATATCCATACAACACAACTTTAGAAAAGCCAAACCAAACCCAAACAGCAAAGAGAATTGGGAAGGACTACTACTTCCATGAAATAGTCAAGTCTAGTGGCAGAATATATGGAAATATATAACATACTTGGGAGTAAAAGAATAAAAAATAAATTCATCACAAGGAAAGGTACAAAAATAGCATAAGCCCAAGGATGCATGAATACAAAAGTAATGGCAGTCTGAGAGGGGACCAGAAAGGGAAAGTAGACAAAGGAAGGAGCAGAAATTAGGTAGAGAATATTCAAGCAGTTAAAGAACATTTTCCAGATCTGTGGCCTAACTGCTCAAAGGAAAAGCTGTAAGCTCTGCCTCAGGAGACAGGCCAGCATCAAATGCTCGTTGAGAGCTATTTAATCAGGATAGGATGAATTATACAAAACAAATTAAACACCACAAAAACTCCCGTGATATCATAACCGCAGGTAGAATGATGGGTCAACCTACTCCTCTCACACCTGCCCATTAAAGAAAGTAGGAGACATACGGTTATGCCCAGAGGCCACAAGACGAATGGACCAAAGAGACCACTTCTTTAACCCCTCCTATAATGGACACAGCAGGTGCGTCATCAACACCAACTGGACCCCACAATTCACATTGTTCTCACAGACTTAGAACAAGTCTTCATTTGGATTACTTGGGAACCAGGCTCAGAGCTGCTCTACACTATTTTTCTCTGGTTTGCATTTGCCCTAAGAATCTCTGAAGATTCCTGCCCAGAAAGAGTCCAGCATCAGAGCAGTGAACAAAAGCACCAACTACAGCCAAGTTGAAAGCTATTCATCCTCGCAGTGGAGATGACACCTGCCGACAGGGTGGTGACAGGCTGTGGTCTGAGCACGTCCGCACTCTCAGCTTTTCTGGAGAAAAGTGCCTGGGGCTTGGAGAGAGGCCCAGTGGATTAGAGAAGCCCTCAGCAGACCCCATATCTGGGTTCTTCCCAGACAAGGGGATCCCCTACAAAGAGAAGTCAAAAGAGGGAAAGTAGAGACAAATTGAGCTTCAAATGCCACACGAGAGCAACAGTTGTCATTGCTCATAAAATTCAGGGAATTCTCAATTTGAGGAAGAACTACCATGTGCTTTATATATGCCACTTTTGGGGTATGTGAACTGAGAGAGGGAAAATATTATTATATTTCACTATACTCTAAGATTAGCTATTTGGTCAACCTTCCCAGGGTATACATAAAACTCATCAGAATCATCAATGAACCTCAAAAAAATACAGCAATGTTTAGTCCCCACTCCAGACCAATCAAATCAGAATCTCTGTGGTGGCATGGGGTGGGTGTGGGTAACCCCTGCCCCTGATTCTAACATGTCACCAGGGCTGAGAAGAAGGGAAGCAGAAGGAAGATCTGGGAATGCAGCACACAGCCCAATAACTGGGAGTTCTTCTACCTTCAAATGGGCCTTCTCCCCTACAAACATGTCAACCCCTTATTCGGCAAATGTCTACTATCCCCAACCTGAAAACAACAATAACAAGAGGAGAGTTGCCCAACCAAAGAACGGGGTAACATCCACAGAATTCAAGGAAACAACATGCCTAATCTCTGAGCATGTGTGTTTTGTTAAGGGAAATGTAAACCAGCTGTAATGTTCTGTCTCTTCTGAGGTGAAGTTACACCACAGCATATCTAAAGATAGCCCAGTGATTGTATGTTTGCAGGGAAGCAGAGAATTAAGCACAATCTAAGTGGGCGAAGGAAGACCAGGTACTGAGTGACTGTGGCTGCCTGGCCAGCTTTAGAGTTCCCTCTCACCCAACAAATCAAAGTCCTGGTTGCTCGAAGAAGGGTAAGAGCAGCCCAGCCCCACCAAGGACAGCTTTGTGGGTTGGGAGAGACACCTGTCCAGTCCTCTGCCCACCAATGATGCCTCCTGTCAGACATATTCCACCTCCTCCACTCAGCAGAGTGGGATAGCTTTTCCAACTAAGCTTTTTAGAAATGGCTGTTAAGGTCAGTGCTAATCCATGACCATGAACTGGCAATGATTATAAGTAAAATACAAGGAGAATGGTGTTCAGATGCTGAGAGACCTCATCAAGTCTTAAGACAGTCACCAGCAGATCCCGGATGAAAAAAAGAGCTTCATGTGGGTACTGCTATTGATGCTATCTGCAGCAGAAGCGCCCTGAAGGAACCTGGCCTCACATCAGGCTTCCAAATGATCCAAGCTGCTACAGATGACAAGTACCTAGCAATTCTAGTAATTCCATTGGGCAGTACAAGGTGAGCCAAATCCACCATGTCAAACGAGGCTGTCCTGGAGGGTTTGAGTCTGATGGGTACCACCCTACAAGATTCAGGCCAGGCCTGCTCTGCCAGGTTACCAGCAGCCCAACTGTTCTTTCCACACCACAGCAGGTCCGAGAAGGTCCCAGGTGAAAGCATATCTCATCAAGTCCACTCAAGAGTGAACTCTCAGCCGGGTGCGGTGGCTCACACCTGTAATTTTAGCACTTTGGGAGGCTGAGGCGGGAGGATTGCTCAAAGTCAGGAGTTCAAGACCAGCCTGAGCAAGAGCGAGACCCTGTCTCTACTAAAAAATAGAAAGAAATTAATTGATCAACTAAAAAGATATAGAAAAAATTAGCCGGGCATGGTGGCACATGCCTGTAGTCCCAGCTACTCGGGAGGCCGAGGCAGAAGGATCGCTCGAGCCCAGGAGTTTGAGGTTGCCGTGAGCTAGGCTGACGCCACAGCACTCTAGCCCGGGTAACAGAGTCTCAAAAAAAAAAAAAAAAAAGAGTGAATTCTTAAGCAACTTCCTCCCATTAAACCAGAAGAAACACTCTGAGACTGTATCATCCCCTTAATTAACACATCAGAGTCATCACTGTATAGCTGAAGTTTACCTCTATCATGGGCACATGCTGTTGGCAGGAATAATTCCCAAGCTCTGCAAAGAACCAGGTGAAATTTTTCTGATTATTATTTATTTTCCTGAAATCCATTCCTCGTCTTAACCTTTTTTGGGCCAGTAGAATATGATTTCTTTGAAAATGCCTCTATCTTTTTCTTAACAGAGAAAATTAAGGCAAACAGACCAAAATCTCTTCACTGCAAAAAGTACCATGTGCTCTCATGAAAAACAAAGGCTCTTTCCCTATCTGAGAAGCCCTCCTACTCTAGGTGCTGGAGACTGAGCTTCATAAATAACTCAGAGCAATCTACAACCATGGCTCTGCTCCCACCTTTCCATCTTGTCTGATAGTGTGAACTGGAGGAAACAAAAGAGCAAGAACTCTGCTGTCTGCTTTTTTGGGGGCTTGTCCCATAGAGAAAACAATCAGTTTGGGTTTTATGCCATGACATCATGAGGCACCAATCAACACAGGGAAGGTGGAGCAGGTTTTGTCTGTGAAACCAACCACTACAATTGTCAAACTGCAAAAGACAACACAAGTGTGAGGTGGGGTTTTCTTTTTACCCTATTTCTGTGTTATATTATAGAAGAAACTGAGAAGCAGGGGACAAAAACCTTCCTATGGAAAAAACACAAAAGCCTAAAATCCCCTCAGCGTAAGTAACAGACCATCCAGGAATGTACCTGTGCCTCCACTCCTCCCCACCTCTTACCCCTGCCAAGACCCACAGTGGAAGCCTTTGTTCCAGGAAGCCATCAGTGGTGTCTTTCCAGTGCTTCCTGCCAAGGACAGAGCCAGAGTTTTAGGAAAGCTATTGATTGTTACCTGAGCACGTGTGTGTGTGTTATATATGTGTGTGTTTTCAATAGGGTTCCAAAGCAGGGAAGGGAGTGGAGAATAAAAGCAAAAGACTTTGGTTGATGCAGACATTAGTTAAAATCTCTATCCAGAAACTAACCAGTTTTTATTTGTGCATCACAGCTGGAGGTTCTTGGGACTTGGTTGTTTTCAGTCCACTATCTTCCCAGAAAACACTAGCCATATTATGAATGAAGCTGTTTAGCCAAGGTCAGAATGTGCAGGGGGGGTGGGGGTGGGAGCAGAGCAGGGGGTAAAGAGAAAACTTACAGAGCAAATATTGTTTACAAGTGCAGAGCCAAGCTAATGTGATCTCTCCGCCTGTTCAAGCATATTATTACATTAAGTCCCAAACAATAAAGCCGGAGGCAGGGAGAGCACAGCCAACCCAGCCTCCGCTTTGCTAATGGCATGAGGGCAACATTCCATGCAAAATTTGCTCTGGCAACGGTGTGTGCCAGCCCTCTTGGGATTCTAGCAGCTGAGACTGCTGGGCACAGCCAGGTGGCAGGCAGTACCCACACTCAACTGATTAAAGGCTCAAGAGACTAGGTGTTTTTTTTCTTTTCTTTTCTCTTTCCTTTCCTTTTCTTTTCTTTCCTTTTTTCCTTTCTTTTTTCTTTCCTTTCCTTTTCTTTTCTTTTTTCTTTCCTTTCCTTTTCTTTTTTCTGTCCTTTCCTTTTCTTTCCTTTCCTTTCCTTTCTCCCTCCCTTCCTTCCTTCCTTCCTTTCTCTCTCTCTCTCTTTTCTTCTTTCTTTCTTTCTTTCTTTCCTCCCCCCCTCATTTCTTTTATTTTGAGACAGGGTCTTGCTATCTTGCCCAGGCTGGAGTGCAGTGGCATTCATCATATTTATAGCTCACTGCAACCTGAAACTCCTGGGCTCAAGTGATCTTCCTGTCTCAGCCTCCTGAGAAGCTGAGACCACAGGTGCATGCCAGCACACCTGGCTAAGAGACTAGGTTTCAAGAGATGGGCACTGAACCAGTTCATGTACAGCTATAAGAGAAAGCATATGGGAGAAATCGCATTTTTAACTGAAGACAGAGTACAAGTGAACATGTTAAAAGAGGCACAGACTGCTGGGTCCTCCACCAGCCAGTGAGACAGGCCACAGTGTTGGGGGAGAGCCCTAGGCAGGAGCAGGGCTCTCCTCAGTCACTAAAAAATCATTGTACTATTTACTTCCAGTAATATCACTGCATACCTCTGAGTGCTTAAAACTTACTGTAAATGATAAATATACTATCAAACGCCATTAAGTATGAATGCTTCGCTGACATGCCGTTGGACCTTGTTTTTTTTTAAACAGTATGACTAGATGTAAAATTAAGATTAAGATCAAGCCAAGAAATATACACTCTAATACTTACTTCAGGCTAGAACCAACCTATGACCTTTAGGGCTGACTGCTGTCAAATGCAATTCTCCATGACTCCCAGGAGAAAAGCCCCAGCCCCTCTCACACCGTCATTGCAGAATTTACCTTTCCCGAGAGTTGTTTCTCTGGCGCAGGGAGCACCCATCTGTACTTCCTTCCTTCCTAGCTCAGCCAGTGGTGAAGCAAGAAGACTGCCAGCTGATAGCCTAAGTGTGAAAACATCCAGGGGCCTCTGTTCCCTTTGCCCTCATCTACTAATATACATGAAAATTTATATTAAGTGGACACCTGGGGCTCTGGGCCCAAGTAGAAAGCAGGGTCCTTGGCCAGTCCCCTGCAGCATGTGCTACTCACATCTGTGTGGACTCTCTGAGCACCTCCCCCACGCTCTGTACCTGTTAAGACAAAAGAAGCATCAGAACTAAGGCACCAACTGAGAAGGTCCTAAACCACTCACACTCCAAGGTTTCCTCGAATAAAACAACATCAAGATTCGCATGAGGAACTGCTTTCTTTCTCCCGGAGAAGCTATTCCTAGAGATTTGGACATCAACAGGTGAAGTGGACATCCCACTGCCCAGGGAGCAAAATGGGCTCTGTAAGAGCCCCAGGCCCCTCTCCACAAGAGCCTACCAGTAGCCCAGTGTGCCGCAATTCCACCAAACAGCCCCCACCCACCCAAGAATGCCTCCCAGCCCAGCCTCCCACATCAAAGGCCATAGGCAAGGCTTCTCTTCTGCCCAGAGATCAGAAAAAGAAGAGATGAGAGAGAGAAGAGGCTATATATAGCTAGCTGGCAGACCAAGATAAAGGAACGAAATGAGTCACACAGGCCACGCACCACACAAGCACTCGACCGCGGCTGCTCAGCACAGTGGAAGGGCCATCCCTGAGCTGCAGAATCAGCGCTGGGGGCAGTTTATTGAAGAGCATAGCTACTTTCTCAGGTTACAGGGTAAAGCAGAAACAAGCCCAGAGGGATACAAAAGCAATAACCTTATTAAGTCATTCAAAATCCAGTCTGAAAGTTAGGACAGAAAATCCTCCCTAGTAAAAAGAGGGTACTAAATATTCAGACGAGGATGTGACCAGCAGGTATAAATTACCTAAAGCAGGTAGTATCTCAAGTACTTCATGGAGTTTTCTTTGGATTCCCTTTGGCTGTCCCAGGGAATATAGAGGGACTCTTGCCAGTTTTAACCAGAGCAGCTGCACTCCCTCTGCTTTACAGCCTGAGAGGCCAGAGAAGACTTCACTTCCGTTGGCTTTGGGAGAGAAAAACTCTACTTCTTAAAAGAACAAAAAGGGAATGAGGCAGCTTGTCGACCACATTAGAACAGTTAGCCCAGCTTGCATTTTGGCCCTCGGCTCTGCAACCAGGACGTCTCCTGTGTGCAGCAATGGCCCCAGCTGTGTATTTACTTACAAACATGACCCAGAGGACTTTCTTTCATTTAGCGTAAGGAAATTGCCTTGTACACGGGACACACCTTTATATGTGCAAAAGATCTATCAGGCAAAGCCTCTGTGAGAATACTCATCCACAGTGCAAGAATGCCTCAGTACCTGAAACTCTGAACCATCATAGTGCAAAACGCATGCAGACCCAGGCACTGCACACACATGTGCACATATCACGTGCACATTCACACACACATCCCCAGAAGTACCAGGGGTTACACATCCAAAACCACCAGGTGATTTGAGAAAGTTCCTCTTATCTGGGAATACATACCGTGTTTTCCCAAAAATAAGACAGGGTCTTATATTTATTTTTCCTCAAGAAGATACCCTAGGGCTTATTTTCAGGGGATGTGTTATTTTCCCCTCAAAGCCTCAGCTTGCAGCACGCACAGGATGGCCGGGACCTGACAGGGGGAGCCGACCTTGTTGGTGGGGCTGCCTGTACCTTTCCGGTCACCTCTGGGATAGCAACTGTCACGATGGAGCAGATGAGAAGGGCTGCTCGTCTTCTTTACTGCTCCACGACGAAATGCATGGGTTGTGCAGATCCGCTGCGTAGCCACGCCCATCACTAGGTCTTATTTTCTGGGTAGGGCTTCTATTGTGCAAATGCTTAGAAATCCTGCTAGGGCTTATTTTATGGGTAGGTCTTATTTTTGGGGAAACATGGTAGTAAAAGCCAATATTGAGTGGTGATATTTTAATGAGGATTAATTTATTTTTCTCCTCTCTGTTCCAAAAATGCACTCCACTCTGAGCATGGTATCTCAGGAGGACCATATCTGACCTGAGAGCAGTAAGCAGATTCTTAGCAGTTGCCTATTCTTAGCCTTTGGTCTTTCCTGCCCTCCTCCCTCTGCTCTCCAGCAAACTGCTCAGCTGGAGCACAGGATCCTACCACCAAGCAGGAAGGTGGCCTGGATAGGCCCTGGTATTGCCTCTCCATACTTTAGATTTCAAAGAATAAGGACTGAGGAGCTGAGACAAAAAGTAGAAGGGAAGAAATTTTTTAAATCACAAGAAAAGTAGGACTGTGACTTCAGATGAGAAATATTGCACATAAAATGCCTATTGTCCACATAAGATAAGAGCCAGGCCACCGTGCCACGTGGGTGGGTTGGCACACCTACTTCTCTTTGTTCTCCCAGGCCAGCTTGGCTACTGCCCGCATTCATTTTGCAGCCTGCACTCCAGCAGGCAAGGCCGAGACAGTCCCACATACCCCGAAGAGCAGACTGACCCACAGCATGTCCGTACTGCCGAGAAGACAGCATTTTCCCTTTACAAAGAAGGTAATTTGGAGTAAAAAGATCCTTCAGGGAAAAGACTTGGGTACCTGCCTCACTCTAAACTACAAGATATGGCCCTTTCACTAAACCTCAGAGTATTTTATAAATGCAGCTCTGAAAGAATGTCAACATGAACTGAAGGCAGAGCCGGGTTGCCGCAGGAAATGCCTGACGCCTCACCCTGAGGATCGGTTAGTGACTCGATGGAGCAAGCAAGGGATCGCTTACACCTGAGACTGACTACAGAACAGCACGTGCCTGAGGTGGAAGTCCAAGTCAAACGTAGAAGGACGGCCTCACTGAACAACCAAGAGTGTCAGTTGTACCCGAGGCGTTCTCAGCAGCAGCAAGCACCTGTGGTGGATTTCCAGGCTGAATTGAGACAGGCATTCTTAGCTGAGACACCAAGAGGTGGTTAAAGCAGTACTGGAACAGCAAGGAAGCTGATTCCAAGCAAAAAGCAGGCCAAGAATGTGAAGCAGCCAGAACGTGAAGAAAAGCGGGTCTTGGGTCTGGTGTTGCTGCGTAGGGAGAACTTGGTACCCACCACTGTGGAGGGGCCACCCCCCAAAGATACTGGCATTGCTCGGGTACCACTTGCTGGAGCTGCAGGAGGCCCTGGAGTTGGT
>VBSM01003218.1:4118467-4129093 GCA_008086735.1 Cheirogaleus medius | reverse complement strand
CAGAAAAAAAAAAAGATTAACTGGATAGAAGACAGACCTTATAAGGCAAGGTTGAAGGAATCAGACTCATTTGACATGAAGATGAAAAAATTCATGATACCTTCCCTGCCTTCAAGATCCAGTAATGTTCCAGTGCCTATACCTGTACTCTGTATGCAAAAAGCACTTAATATTTGTTGACTGACTGATTAGAAACAGGAAGCTTCTCTCTCAGCCCCATGGGAAGATAGGAAGACAAGATGTGCCCAAACAGCAGCAGAATGGTTTGGGGCAAGCATCACCTCCAGGGCTGAGGTGTCCCTGTGGCCCCGCCCGGGGGCGTTAGCTGCCCCAGTGCCCAGAGCAGGCTGCCCGTCTCCTACCACCCCACACTCTCGCCAGGCAGTGAGCTCACGGGGGCAGGAAGGCACGTCCTACTCCTCTGCATTTATGTGTGTGTTAAGAGTGTGTGTGTGTCCCCCAGAGACTGGTTCCTAGTGCATAACAGATGCAGAATAAATAGATGAAGTCCTCAAATATCTATTATTCACTCCCTATGTGCCAGGCACTATAGACAGAACATGAACAAAACAAATAAAAATTTCTGTTCTCTAGTGAAGAGAGACAGCACGCAAGTGGGCCCTGACACATGAGAAAGAAACACGCCGTGGAGGAGAAGCCGAGTGCTGAGGACGGGGGTGCAGGGGGTGCTGGGGAGGGGCCTGCACCATCACCCAGACTGGCAAGTGGGAGCAGAGGCTGGAGGGGCCAGCCTTGGGGTCACGGGGGGTTGGAGGAGAGGCCTTTCCAGCACAGGAAGAGCATGTGCTCAACAAAAGATGGTGTCGGTGAGGTAGGGTGGCAAGGCAGGGAACAAGCAGACCTCGTGGGGCCCTATGGGCCCCCATAGGGCTCTAGCTACATGGGATGCAACAAGGAATCACCGCAGAGGTTTGGACAAGGGAGAATGTTAGCAGGACTGCTCTGGCTGGCAGCTGATGCTATATTCAGGGACTTGAGGGTGGAACAGGGAAACCAGTCGGGAGCCTGCTGTGGAAACCCAGGAGACAGAGAGGTGGTGGTGGCCTGGCCTGGAGAAGTCTCAGTGTAGGTCGAAGTCAGAATCAAAACACGATGGTGGAGTTCACAGGATCTGCTAATGGGTAAAATATGAGGTGTGGGAATGAGAGGCTAATCCAGAGATTTTTGGTCTGAGGAACTGAAAAGATAAATGAAGAACAAACTGACAAAAGAACAAACACATAAATCTCCTTCCTGCTGGGCCCCGCAGAGGCAGAGGAATAGATGAACTAGCCCCAGCCGCAAAGGCAGGTAGTCCAGCCAGAGGGCCTCTTCCCCTCAGCTCCCACCCCAAGGGCACCAGGCTCTGGATCCAGCCTCTCACCCCACAGTCCTTCCCTCAGTGGATGGGCACAGACCTCACACCCACGGGACCTGCTGGAGTTCCTCATCAACCCTGAATAAGTCCAAACAGGTCCGCACAGAGCTCCCAACAAAGCAAAAGCCCCATTCTTAGCACATACATGAGCTCCTAGAGTTTCCTCCCCACACAGAGGCCCTTGTGTTACTAAGGAGCCAGTAATAGCTCCAACATGGCAGGCGGTGGCCCAGACTCGGGATGGGGAGGGGAGAAAAGGGGACAAGGAGAGAAAAGCAAGAGAGGCTAGAGGGTCTGCACCCCAAACCTGCCCTGGGGCTGTGCCTGCCCCCAGCCATCCTGGAGCTAGCTCCCCTTCAAAAGCAGGCCCCAGCCCCTTAGCCCTGCTGCCAGTACCTGCCCCACCGCCTGGGCCACCTGCAGCTGCTCTTCAGCACCACCTGACCTTCCCAAGAGCAAGGGGGCTCTGCAGGACCATGACACTGTCTTTGAAAACCTACTGTCTGGGGTTTCTGTTCCTAGCCAAATCCACACAGCCCATTTCCTGGACATTCAAATGGAGGCAGACTATAAGACCTATAGAAAAAACGATTCAAAAGAGGCAAAGACAGGAAAGGGCTTCATACAGGTAATTCTCTAGGCCAATGACTGCAGAGGGGGTAAGTTTGTCAATCGATGTTTCCTGACTGCTTACAGTATAACCCGTGTGACGACTGCTGAAAGAGGCTCACAAAAGCAAGACACCATATTCCAACCCTCCAGAAGCTTAGGATCCTGGAAATCAAGGGAAAAAACTAATGTAACTGCTACAACAAACAAGCAAACACGTCCCAAACTGCATGGCCAGGCCATCTACGGGGTAGGGATGGCTAAGATTTGGATAAGCAGAGAAGAGAGGGCAGGACATTCAGGGAGAGAGGAGGCACAGCCTGAGCAGAGAAGCTGGGGGGGGAGGCAGGGAGGCAGAGCTGCCCAGCAGGAGGTTGCTGGAGCTTTGGGAGCCAACAGGAGAACTGATGAGGGATGTGGGAGGGGGACAGGAGCGTTCAAAGCAGCCTGGCCCAATCACAGCCAGGAGGGTGGGTGGCACTGAGGAAGCTGCAACTGCAGTCAGGCCATGGAAGCCTGGGTGATCACCTGGGCATGGGATGCAGGGAGACCAGATTACAACTGCAGCAGTGGAAACCAGAATTTTAAAAGGGAAAATCATTTAACAAATTCTGCAGCACCAATTGTGGCAGGTGTAGTTTTAGATGCTGGGGATAAGCAATTTCTGAACACATTCTGAAGACAGAAATAACAAAGCAGATTAGATACACAGGGTACGTAAACCAATTGCTGATTTTATTCATTTATTCTCTGTGTGCTATTCAGGAGCAGGGAGGTGACAAACACTTCTATACTCCAATCAGTGACTTAACTTTACAACTTTCCTAGACGCAGAATGTTTAAAGGAAGACTCTGTTAGGGATACCCATCCATGAGATGAAATGACAACCATCTCTATTCCTCAATGACAGTGATTTTGCTCCCCGAGGTTCTACATAAATGTGGGGGAAGGAGCTGACAATCCCCAGCTCCTAAGCATACAGCAAGAAGGCTGTTCACAGGAGATGGGCCTACTTCGCCCACTCCTTACCCTGCCACGGCCAAGCAGAACAGTGGGCTGAAGCTCTGATACCCCTTGGCACTGAGGTAAGACCTTTTATCTGACCCTCAAGCCCCTGTCAAATGCCCTATAAGCCACAGGAGTCACCACAAACTTGGCAAGGGGGTAAAATTAGACTCCACTGAAGACACAGACACTTGCATCAAGAGAGCCAGGAAAGTCACTTCCGAACTCTCCCCTCCTAATCCGCACCCAAATCAACACCACAGGCTGGGTACCAGCCTTGCAAAGTAAGATACTCATGGCTCCAGACAAGTGGTCACTCTACCCACAGGGCAACAAGCTCAGGGTCAAACATGCACAAGGTTCCGGGGACATACTTTAAGGTGTGTGTGTCCCTACTCACATCACATTTATAGTACATAGTAAAATCTGAGACCCTCATGTATTTTTGAATGCAATGGCAATAACAATGAAAGTGCTAATAGAGACTCCCTTCCAAGTCATTTTCAAAGGCAGACAGAGGTCGGTGTGCTTTCTAACCCAGGCCACAGGACATTATAAATGGAGTGTTCAAAATGGTGTCACTACTGGAGTTGGAATTCTGTGTTCTAACAAGAATGAAGAAAGGAGCCAGACAATACCCAAAGAATCAGTCTCTCCTCCTCAGCTCCAGTGGGAAATCCAAGAAGAGCAAAGCTGGAGCAAGGCCAGCTTGCTGCTATTCCCTGTCACTATGTGTTCTGTGGCACCTGGCCCTTCCATCACATCCTTCCCATCACATTTTTATCTTGCACAGTTGAGGCCAAATATGCAAAGCCTAATCTTTCAGCCCTTTACAAAGTAGCTGCTAGCCAAGGACATCACTCCACGTAGGACACCACCGCCAATGCCAGCAGCCCCCAAATGTTGAGTCTTTACTTCTTTTGACGATCTGCCCACACGACTAACATGTGCCTTTGGGTTTTGTCCACCACCTCTACACACAGCACACACCCACACGTATACCAACCATAACTGGGTGGAGACGGGGGGGGGGGGGGGGGGGGGGGGGGGGTCAAAGGGATTAGCTCCACAGGACTTTGACCCTATGTGAGACCAAACACTTAAAATCAAACTCATGCACTTCTGCCAGCTGTAGCCCACTTCCACACTGTCACAGTGCACACTAGAATCCTCCAGACAATGAGGTTCTGTGGGTATGGAATTTGGTCCACAAATAAGCTGCCCCTTTAAAGATCTGCAGCAATTTAAAACCAGCTGGTTTCTGCAATGAGCCAGTCCTCAAAAAGCAACTCTCACTTCATCTACAAAGGACAAGGTCCAACGATTTGTGTTTAAAAAAAAAAAAAGAATCGCTCTACAGTTAAATTTAAGACTCCGACACACTGCTGGTTCAAGAACAAGGGGTTAGAGGATTTTAGAAGCAGTAGCCCTAAGGCACTGGCCTTGGCTGCTGAATGTAACTGCACTGCTAAAACTAAACGTGGCTAGCCTAGGTATGGGAATGGGTGAAGGTAAATACTCCAAAACAGAAGCACAATAGCCACAGGTACAAGGCTCCTTATGGGGGCCTTGGACCTTGTGGCCCCAGGGTAGACCCAGCAGGGCTGGGCTGCCCCACCCCGGCAGGAGTCTCCCAACTCACTGTGGGAGGAAGTCCTCTGAAAGAGAGAGAAAACTGCCACCGAAGGAAAACCATGCATTTTCCTCTCTGCTTTCCTTTTCCTTCCCCCTACCCTTTTTATTTAAAAAGGAGAACTACTTCCGTGTTTGAGAAAAGATGTGATTGGAAGGGTTCTTCCAAATCAGAAAACAATACCTGTCTTTTTAAAGGATTTCAGTAATACCTATAATCTATAAAAGAGCCTGGAACTGGCACAACATGGTTATAATTTCAGTGCTGAAGAGAAGCATTGAAGGCATATCATTTCTACACAGTGATTTAAGTTAGTTTCTTACCACACATTTGAGAGGCTTTATTCTTTGGTCTCCTACCTCAGAGAAAGCACCTACTCCATGCCACACAGTGTAATGACAGTGATGTTGATGATGATACTACTAGTAATAACTACATTTATAACTTATTAATCACTACTATGTGTCAGGCATTGTTTAAGATATTAATTCTCATTGTGAGGTATAATTATCAGCATGATTTTATAGATAAAGGAAACAGAGAGGTTAAGTAACTTGCCCAAAGTCACACAGTGATATAGCTGACACTTGATCCCAGGAAGTCTGGAACCACTAGGACTAAACAGCCTCTATACTTCTATCTGCTATCATCTTAATCCAGAAATGACTTTATGAGTAGTTACAATTATCAGCAAATTACAGATGAGGCATTAAGAAGCATTAAGAAAAGCTAGATAATTTGTCCAGCTAGTAAGCTACAGGGGCAGCAGTCAAAAATCTAGATCTCTGATCTCTACATTCTGTGCTTTTTCACTTTACCACACTCCAGGTGTTAGATCAATCAACATGGGACCTCTGCACAGACAGCTGTTCCTAGGACTAGAAGAGGTAACACTAGGCCCCAAGGGCACACAGAGAGAGAATTTAGAAAAAGAACTAGACAAGAGAATGTGAAGGCAATCATTCTGCCTTGAGGAATCTGCTATCTGCTGCCAACTTCATCGCTCTGAAACAGAAACTTCATCCTGTCACGCCCTGCTTAAACCCATACATACTTGTTCATTATCCACTGCATCATGTCTCCTGCCTGATTTCGAGTCCTCCTGACCCTGGTTACCCAACCTCGTTCCACTTTCCCTGAGACACCCACCCTCCAGTTTGGCCAGCCAGCCCTGACCTGCCCCACTGCCCAGGTGCACATCCTCCTCCCTGGCCTAGGCCTAAGTAGGGGTGCGTGCTTCCCCACACCGGAATGCCCCTCCTCCTCCAGCCAGTCCTCTTTCGGAAACCTACGGGCCTGACTCCTTCACAGAGCCCCTTACCTCCTCTTGTCCTTTCTGAGCTCCTTTGCTGTTCCAAACAATGTAATAAATCTAATTCAATAAACATTTAACTAAGTACATAATATAATAAAAACAATGCATAAAAAATGGGTAAATTGATCCAGGAAAGTTTTATAGAAGAAAAGGTGGATTTGAGCAGATCCTAAAGGATGAGTGAGACCAAGTTCAGCAGAGAGACAAGGAAAGGACCAGGAGAGAGTTAACTTGAGGCACAGGAGAAGTAGCAAACCCAAGCACTTGGCCTGCCTTTGCGAGAACGTAGAGGGAGAAGGTAGAAAAGGACAGCAGCCTGCCACAAAGTTCAGCCCTGCAATACTGAAGGGACACAGCTTCTCAAAAGGTGAGTAGTACAGAAGCCAGGAGCTGCTCTGGAAAGAGCAGAGGCCCCAGAGTTCTATAGCTCCAGACTCCAATCCAGGACCTACCACCACTAGACCCTCAGTCCAGCTTCCTCAGGTTACATTTCCCCTACTGCAAAACAAAGATATAATAGTATTTGCCTCATACGGATATAATGATTTTCGAGGTGAGGCTCAAAAAAGCAACCATTCTGAAGTGCCAAGGATAGTGTCCAAGACAACAGATATTCAACGAGCACGACATATAATTATGTTGACTACTGGTAATCCACAAAGCAGTCTTAAAGGTTCAGACTGGTTCCATGCTTTAGTCTAGCATTCCTCAAACACACTGGACCACCAAAATAGTTTTAAATGAAAGTTTATGAAAAAAATACTACAAGAGCACAAGAGGTGTTAGGTACATTTTGATTAGCATAGGATGACAAATTTTAAAAATGTCTAGTGATCAAAAACTATGAATTCAACATTTTAGATAAATGTGTATTTTATTAATCACAAATAAATGGTCTCATGGGTAAATTAACTGTTGCAGAAAATGATCGGTTTTTTAAAGTTTTATAAACAAAATTATCCTCCCCTACACACACAAAAATCCGTAAAATTCAATCATTTATATTATTAAGAAGATCCTTTAATTTTCTCCAGAGGACATTTGAATAGCCCATGGGTCACAGTTCAGGAAGCACTGCCTGCGAGCCGGCGGGGCCCTGCAAAAGAGGACAAAAGAAACAGAAACAGGAAAGACACAGCAAATAAAATGTTTTTCTACGTTTTATTAAGTCCTGCTAACTTACAGGGCTTGGAAAGACAGTTGGATGTGGCACCTCTTCCCACCACATCCAATTTCAGGACTGTTTAATGCACCTATTGTGTGCCAAGAATATGCCAGGCATCCGGGGATGGGACAAAGACAGGAAGAGGCAGTAAGGAGAAAATTATCAAATTCTGCTCCTGAATTTGAATGTTTAAAAATGTATATATGATAATAACATTGAAATATCTTGCGTTTTAAGAAGTGAAAACTAAAACTGAAAAGCACATAAGACGATCTGCCCCTGTAATAAAATGGACACAGCTCTGACTGCAGAGATGAGACTTCTTCATCTGACTCCCAAAGGGATCTCCAACCAGTGGGACCTGGGGTGGAGAACGAAGCCCCTCCCCAAGTGTGGGCTCCACAGCTCGTTACTGCTCACTCAAGGAAGGACTGAAAGATTTAGAACCCGAGTGGGGGCCAGTGAAGGAGAAAAGTGGTGTCAAAGGCAGCTGAAAATGCCAAGCACTACCAGAAGAGGGGCAGAGCAAGAGTCCCCAGAGAGACCCAAGACCTGTGGCAGCATGCTCACTCAGGGAGACTGCTGCTGCCCCTGTCATCTGCGGTTTCTCACTGCAAACAGTGGCTTCTGTTCATCTAGTCTATGCCATTGTGAACTTTCCATATGTTAATCCTGGCAGGCTGAGCAGCAGCAGGAAGCAAACCCAGGGCAGAGAAGTGGACCAAAGGAAAGTCTGATTAATTGTTATACTCTGACTCCCCAGAGCACCTCCTTCTCTGACGAGCTCCTAGTGCTTTCGTAGACATGACTTCACTAGGCCCTTCAGGCAAGTCAGAGAGACAGCACCCCCAGTACACAGAGTAAGTTGATACTAAGTCCTCTTTAAAAGATTAGGAAAAGCACACATACTGACTTGCCTGAGGGGAGTTAGCAAAGAGATTCTAAACACTGCATTTCTCCTAGCTGTTCTGGCCAGTGGCATAGGCTGCTTCTCAAAAATGACTGAATTTAGGAAAAAGTAAGTATCCCAAAAGTCCCAAAATTAGTATCTAGAATTTCAGACTAGAATAATAGTCCCGTCTCACCCACCTCTCAGATCAAGAGCCTAAGATGCCGTAAATCATCTCTAAGAAAGCCAAAAAAGGAATAAGGAAGGCAGGGAAGAAGGAAAGAAAAAAAGCACATGCATTTTGCCTAGATCAAAGCAGCACCTATGTTTATCTGAGGAGGGACACCAGGTGGTTCCACAGAGCCCATCTGTTCCAGACCAACCACACCAACATGACCTACACAGGATAAATCACTAGTCACTTCATATCTCCTTCTCATCCCTTAGAGAAAAGTACACATGTTTCTACAAGAATTCTCATTTAGCACCTACTGTGAGTCTACCAGGTACTAGGCATTGTGTTGGGTCTGAGTACAGAATGTGCACAAAACTCCCATGTCTGAGCCCCAAAAATGGAAGCACAGTGGTGGACACAGCCGTTCGTATAAAAATGTCGATAAATACACAGACAAGTAAGTTCATACTTATGTACTGTGACGAAAAGAACAGCAGAATATAAGAGAAACAATCCAAAGGGACCCCTTGTCTTAGGTGGGTAGAAAGTGGTATCCTGCCTCACACCGAGGGAGGGTGCCCAGTAGAGGGCTCGCTGCAGGGGCAGAAGGCAGCACAGGTGCCCAGGCCCCAGGTGAGAATGGATGTGGGCCTTCCAGGAACCAAAGGCCTTCATAGCTCTCAAACCCAATGCCTTCTTCAAGGCAGACTCTAAGAAAATATATGTTCATCACTGACTACAGACTGGACACACAAATAAAAAGAACAAGAAAAAAAGAAAAGAAATGCTCAATTCAGCAAATCAAATATAAACCAATGACTATTTAACAAGCAAGGAAGTGACTTAAAATCTTGGCCCAAGGATCTTACGATCTGGTTTGTAGAAGAAAAGATACCAGACCATCCCACCCTATCCCCCCAAAAAACAAACAAAAAAGCTTGAGACATGAAAATATGTATCCTGAGGCATGTCTGATTAAATGCCAAATGAAATGTTCAACTCATACAGTTCATTGGAGGGGAAATAATTCCAGGGTAAGGCAGTGACAATGAGTTCCCCAGAGAAGGTGGTGGGACTCCAAGTGGAAACTGAAGTCTGGGGAGAATTCAGCCAAGCCACTTGGGGAGGATGCTCCAGGCACATAGAACAGTGTAAACAGAAGTGTGTAAGCAGGAACAGCAAGGAGTATTTGGGAGGACTAACTACACCGGAACAGTTGAGCCCACAATAAAACATACAGCAGTCCACCCGGTGGCAGCTCGCTCCCTCCTCAAGGCCTTGCTTGGAAACAAGAGGAATATTCCCACAGGCCACGGCCCCAGGATGGTCTCCTGGTGGGCACAGCTTGGGGGAGTGGGAGAAGGGAAGCCAGTGAGACTGTCCCAAGAAGAGAAGGAGGAACAGAGAGCTATGGATCTCATTCACTGGGATAAAAAATTAAATGCCAAGGAGTAGGGAGAAAAGAGGAAAAAATCCAAGTTGTTATAGTATTATGCAACTGAAATTCCATGCATAAGCCAGGAAATTCAAAGGTCACAGTTCCCACAGCAACTGTAACCTGACTCGTCTGCATCTGCGTATGTAGCCTTTGGCACTGCCAGTTCCAAAGCCCCCAGCAGCCCACACACTGCCACACAGACCTGCTGTCAGTCCCCCGTGTGTGCAGGGGTGGCAGGCCCACTGTGCTCAGGCTCACCTGGGTTGCCCATAGTGTGATGGGCCCTCAGCCATGCTCTACAGTCCCCAATTCTTTGAGGCAGAGCTTCGTGGGACCCCCATGCCTACTTACTGTGGATCTTTACTCTTAACTCTTCTGTGGGGTGAGTTGCCCCACCTTAACCAACCAGGTGGGAGAAAGAGAGAGAAGGGAAGCATGTGCATGGGGTGGAGGGGTTGCTGCCACCCTCTTGGCTCATGTCTTGAGGCATCCCAACGCTTGCCAAGCCTCACCATATGGGAAAACAAGGCGGGGGGTGGGGATGGCAGAAGGAATGTTGTGCTTCAAAGGGCACCATCATAAAAGTGAAAAGACAACCTGACAAATGGGAGATTTTTACAAATCATATCTGATAAGGGTCTTGTTTCTGTAGAATATATAACTGAGCACATGTTCCTTCCCAAGGGAGTCTAGGACACAGGCATGGCCATAGACCCTGCTCCCACCATGAGGCACGGATGGAGCAAGACACAGCCTACACTGTGACACTGGAGGGTGCGGCAGGGAGTGCCACTGATGGCCACAAGCCACCTTCCAGCCTCATCCCCACCCTCAGGGGGCAGGTAAGAGCAAGCATCTTAGAAACAGGTGATCACCCTTGCTAAAAGACAAGCCCTCTAAAGTCCTCCTCCTAACCAGTTATGACAATAGAAAAGACTAAACTCGGCAGGGCGCGGTGGCTCATGCCTGTAATCCTAGCACTCTGGGATGCCGAGGTGGGTGGATCATTTGAGCTCAG
>VBSM01003218.1:4098862-4109510 GCA_008086735.1 Cheirogaleus medius | reverse complement strand
GGGGCAGGGGACATGCTGAAATTTTAAACCCGGTGGCAGGAGGATTCACAGAGGAGGTGACATCTGAGCGAAGACAAGCAGGCACCGAGGGAGTTAACCATGCCATGTCACAGGGAAGTGTGTTCCAGGGAAAGGGAGGCCCTGAGGCAGGGCATGCCTGGAGTGTGGGAGGGACAGACTGAGAAACCTGGGCAGAGCAGGGGATTGTAACCACTGCCTTTTGTGCAGGAGAATACTCAGCAGGTAGGTGCTTTTTGGACCTGAGTCTCCTTATCTTCCTGGTGTTCATCAGCTGCTGTTTTATTAATCTTCATTTCTAAAGCGAACTGTGAACTTTGAGAACAAAGCCTGTGGCCTCTACTCCCTTTGCAAAGTCCCTGGCACTTTTAAGTTGATGTTTGCTGGATCTATCTGCCTTGCCTTCCACCAACTACAAGGCCCAGGAGGATAAGAAGGGCAGCTTTTGACACCTCTGCCCATGGGTCCTCTGCACCATGGATGCAGCGGTGGGCAGTAACCTGTCTGTGTAAGGGAAACATCAGCAAGTACGGTATTTGTATCTTTTTTCAAAGCACATCTGCCCTATTTCATACTCAAATGCCATCCCCAGTATGCCCCTTCAAACCCGTTGACAGCCAACATCTCTCTACCTGACATGGCACCCTCACGTGAGTCACCGCGGCAGAATCAAAGCTTTCTCATCTAGACTGGGACCTAGAGAGTGCAGAGGCAACTGGCCTCTTCACCACCTATGACCAAAAAAACCACCCTCTCCCAGACCCAGCACAGGGCCCTACAGCCTGAAGACAGGGAAGACTTTTGAGTCTTGGACTTCAGGTGTTCTGGATCACAAGAATGGGCTCTTGACAGGACAGTAAAGACTGAACGCAGTGAAGGACCCCAATCACTTCTACACAGGCTTACTGCAAAGACTAAGCATTCAGTTAAGTCACAGAGAATCCAGCTGGACGCAGCGAGTCCCCCACTGCACACAGGGGAGCCATCCCTCTGCTCCTGCCTACCAAGTGCAGTGTGTCCGGATTCCTTCCCACAGCTCCCGCTGACCTCTGCAAGGAATTACGGAATATGCATCAGAAACTCCTCCATTTCTGGTTTCAGTCTTCTAAAGTCACAAAAAGAAAATCCCCTTTTGCCCTTAGTCAGAAATGGTAGGATACCTTTTTCCTCACATTTTATTTCCAAAATACATTAATTCCATTTTTTATTGTCCAGAGTAAGTCTAGAAAAAAATCCACCTTAGAAGAATCATTTTCCACAGGCTACAATGCAGCAGAAGAGAGCAAAGCTGCGCGAGAACGTGTTTGTAACCATAACTGAGATCTCAGGTGCTGCTGTTCCATTTAGCAGATAAATCTTCTCACCGAGGTGGCAGAGAATAGCAGGAACTATGTGAAGAAAAACAAAGTCCCTGCCCTCTGAAAGCTTAGCAGCCCAAGATAATACATGACCCCTTAGCTGTGGGACTGCTCTCCTTTTAGGCAACTGGTGGGCCTGCTACCCCCCTGAGCAGCTCCAGCACAGGTGCTGGGGAACTGCTGTCCGGAGTGTGGGTTCCAGACACAGGCAGGCCCCTACCTACCTGTGATATGACATCTGCCACATCATAATTTCCGCGTGGCAAGTAAGCTGTGCGTGATAGCTACAGGAGGGGTGCTAGCTTCAAAGACAATTAGATAACAGTATGGCATCAATCTTAAGTTTCCTGATGCTGATCACTCTGTGGTTGTGACCTGAGAACATCCTTATTCTTGATAAATCCACATTGAATTGTTTAGGGTAAGGGGGCACAATGTCTTTGACTTTCAATTTGGTCAGAAAAAAATGCAAGGAGGAGAATGGCTCGAAATGTAAATAATAAAATCTACTTAATAAATCTAGATACCAGGTGTGGGGGAGCTCTCCTAGAACTGCTCCTGCAACTTCTCTGTAAAACTGAAATTCTATCAAAATAAAGTTAACCAAAAAAGAAACTGTACCTGTAGCCAGCAAACAGTGGGCTCCCAGTGACAGTGGGAGCCACCTCCGTCCAATGCACCTGGGAAACAAGGCAGCAAATGCAACTGGCACAGTGACACTCTCAAGGGACACACTCAGAACAATTAACAATGCTGACAGAAGTCAGGGAGCACCTAAGGCGTCAACTATCCCTGGGTTTTTCTCCAGAATCAAGTCATATTCTTGGCAAGTGGAAAACAAATGGGGCTGGGAAGGCACCTAACCTGAAACTTTAGCATTATCTGGGGCTCTTCCTTCTCTTTATCTCTTCTATCTAATCAGTGTCCTCTTTCCAAAATGTCTCTGGCATCAAGTCCCTTGCTCTCTATCTCCATTGCCAACACTCTGTTCCAGTTCCTTGTCACGTCACACCTGAATTAGCACCCATTACTCAGGGGTGGGCAAACCACGACCCATGGGCCAAATCCAACCTGCAAGCAAAAAGTCATTTTTACATTTTAAAATCATTGGGGGAAAAAAAGAAACAGAGTAAGACTATTCTGTGACATGTAAAAATTACATGAACTTCAAATTTGGGGGCCATAAATTAAAAGCTTTACTGGAACATAGCCACACCCATCCGTTGCTGTGTTATCTGTGGCTGCTTTCACACTACAACAGCAGAGTTGAATAGCTGCATCAGAGAGAGCATCTAGCTCACAGAACCTAAAACCTTTACTTTTTAGCTCTTTATAGAAAATTTTGTTGACTCCTCCCACAGCTGATCTTGCTGACTCTCACCTCTCCTGCCTCCACCAGATTAACTGACCTAAGATAACACTACTTCCACGCTGGTGCCGTGTTCAAACACCCCTGCCGGACTCCCTGTTGCCTGTAGACTCCACTCTGTACCATAAACTGGTTTTTAACAAGAAAAGCCCACAAGGCCATGCCTTTGTTCATTCTATCCTCTGCCTTTGAGGAAACCCCCCTTGCCTTCAACTGCTAAGCCTGCCACCATTCGAAGGCTCTGGGAACATTTCCTGGTTCCCTCTCTTCTGCTCCCACAGCACCCTATACTTACCCTCATCACAGTTCTTGCCACGCAGCACTGAAATCATCTATTTGTGTGTCTGTCTCCCCAGCTACGGCAAGATTCCAGAGGGCAAGGAATACTTACTCATCTTACTCATCTCCCATCACCCGACAGAACCTGGCACAGCTGTTCATAAACACTGAGCTCTACTCCAGCCCAGCCAGGTTGGCCTCCTCGCTGCCCCTGAATGTATCCCGCTCACTCTCGGCTCTGAGCCCTTGCTCACCCCAGCACGCCTCATCTCACCCAGACAATCCTACCAATGACCTGAGACACAGTTCAAGTCATATCTCCTGGTAGGCCCACGGAAGCCAGTGTGGACTAGGGTTCAAGCCCCAGGCTCCTCCCACTTGTGCGCTGAGTGCCCTTGGACAAGATGCTTCTGTCTTTGCAGCCTCACATGTAAGGCAGGGCTGACACAGTATCACCTAACCTGCAGGGCTTACAATGCATGTAGAGCACCTAAACTAGCACTTGGCCAAAGGTGACAGTTACCCTCCTTGCTTTTCCCAAACACCTAAATCACACTGTCCATGCCACTTTGGTATTTCATCACTTTTCTTCTCCCTAATTGTTGTGTGTATTAGTATTGGATGTTTTGAAGCAGACGGGTTTGTCATGAACAGAGACAAGGTCATACACGTCTATGAACCTGTCCCTGCCCTAATACCCAGTACAGTACAACATCTGGAGGAAAGGCCCAATAGACAAAAAATTAATTAATAAGTTACTTCAGAAAGTTCAAAGAATAGCTTAAAAAATAATGTAAAGCATCAGGGGCTAACAAGACAAAGCAGGCATTTGTGGGCACTTCTATATTGATGAGAAAGGCAGATAGAGGAAGGGAGCAGGGGAGAGGAGTCAGCCCTGGATGTGACTGACTAGGGGGGAAAAGGCCATGAGACAGGAGAGATCTTCCCCTTGGGGCTGGCACTGTTCACTCTTACCCATGTAAACACTGCAAAGAAACCTGCTTCTGATGCACCAGATAGCCTGGACCCATGGGGAAGCCGAAAGCCTCGGTATTCCACTCCAAGTTT
This sequence comes from Cheirogaleus medius, assembly GCA_008086735.1. Lineage (NCBI taxonomy): Eukaryota > Metazoa > Chordata > Mammalia > Primates > Cheirogaleidae > Cheirogaleus > Cheirogaleus medius. The sequence continues at coordinate 4,105,418 of VBSM01003218.1, read as the reverse complement.
CCTAAGCACTGGTCAATATGGCACTGCTGACACCTGGGGTGCTCACTGCAAGATACCACGTGCCTGGCAAGATAGTAAATGCTTCCAACCATACAAGGTAAGTAGGACTGCTATGCCGTTCAATGCACAGATAAGGAAGCTGAGTTCCAGGGAGGTTGAGGAATATCCCCAAGGTCACACACTCTAGTAACTGGTGTAGACAGCATGGTCTGGTTCCAGAGTCCAGGCTCTTAACACTACACATTTTGATTTCCTTAATCTGATTTAGCTCTGCCACTTACCAGCTGAGAGATCTCAGGCAAGTCATCTAACCTCACTGAGCCTCATGTTTCCCAACCTGTTGTTAGTAGGCACCATATACCTAACTTTGTAAGATTGTTATAAGGAGTAAAGTAGATCATGCCATAAAGTATATTTACAAAGCAGACTTCTAATAAGTCAGTGCCCTCCCCACCTTTCCCATATCCTAATACAAGTGAGGTTTTCAGCCAAATGACCTCCTTTAAGATTAGAGAACAATCTACATGCCATTCTGGATGTTCCTGCCTACTGCCTACTGCCTATGCCTAAGCACTTGGACTTCATAAAAGCTTACAAAAATAGCCTGGAGACAAGCATGAAAGGAAAACAACTGCACATGGAGCTGAGTGAGGCAGCACAGACAGAGATGGTCCAGACGGCTCCTGGCGTGCAAATGAATACTGCATGAGCAAAGGCTGGGCCAGCCAGGCCCTGCCAGGATGTGCCAGGACTGACAGCCCATGACAGCACCTAGTTCTGCACGCCGTACCAACAGGCTCAGACGACAGGCCCTGGGAAACTGCAAAGGCAGAGCCAGTAGCATCTGTGCCTCTGAGGCTGCATGTGTTTGTGTTGTAGGAGGACAAGGACAGGCAGTCACTTCCACCAATAGTGAGAGATCAGGCTGCCTGAAAAAGCTGTATTTAAAAAAGTAAAATTTTACATTCCTGGAGAATGAATTCTGTTGCAAAATTCCTTCACTGTGAAGAATTCAATTTAAAACTAAGAAATACAAATATATACTATTTTATTTGGGGGGTAAATCCACATTTCCATAAATTGTTTGCTTAAAGCATAAGGGATACCTTTGAGCTGATAAACATTGCTCTGGGATCATTGGTTATGGACAGAGAGAACTTTTCATTAACTGCATGTAAAAGTGTCCTAAATATTATTACCAAACTGAGTCAACTCAATTAACACAGCAGAAAGCAGAAGTCAGAAGATGTTTAACTCATTTCCAGGAGATATAAGTAATTTCTATTTGAAGGGACCTGATCAAAGTGATCCAAAAGTCTTGGAAAATAAAAGATTAAAACTCAAACAAAAACTGTATCCCACTAAGCATATCCAGCAGTAAGAAGTCCTGTTAGGCCTTTTTGCACTGCATCAGCCTCCAAATATAGCATATGACAGAGAAATACTTAAGGAAGGTGGAAGAATGGGAGGGTACTACTGTGCTGGCCAACACCACCACAAGGCTCTGACTGGCTCCAAGGCCATGGTAGGCACCGTATCATAGTCCTAGAGTTAGAAAGGAGCCCTGGAGGTAACATGGTCAAGCTAATGCCCAAAGCATCAAGGAGGCGCCTCCACGCCCAGTACTGCTCCCACCACTGTAGCAACACTTGGGAAAGGGCATGGCTCGCTGTACACTCCTCCGGGAAGGGCTGCCCTGTCCATGGGAGCACCTGTACCTCTTGGTGAGCCTGGCCGGCCAAACGAGGATAATCACACCACACCCAACTGATTCACAGTGGTGATGGGACTAAGGGCAGCCCAGAAGGAGAGGTGGCCCCAGCCTTTCTCACAAGGCACAGGGCTGGTGCTCAGGGAGGAGCTGCAACAAGAGCCTGTTTGCAAAACACAAACATTCCAGAGACAATAGCCACAGAGGGCAGGTAAATTCTAGAAATTCTCAAACTGCAAGAGATAAAAAAAACAGAAGCAAAGAGTATTTTGCTAGTTAATATAAAAATCTGCTTACCACTCCATGCTCGCTGCTCCCTGGCCAGTCAAGTCACTTATCACAACATGCTACAGGTTACTGCACGTGTCTGCCTCCCCTAGAAATATGTGACCTCTTGCAGGCGGACGCTGTCTTATTATCTGGCACTTAGTGCTCAATAAACATGTGCTGAAAAAAGTCCATGTGTGTAACCTACTAAAGCCCTTCAAAGCTCTTCAGTTCCAAATCTCCTGGATCCCATGGACTTTTTTGTGCTCCACCCTCCCTGCTAGGGCCAGGCACACGGTGCTTGTGAATATTTCCCCCATCTCACACTGCCTTTTTCTCCTCCATTCCTCTTCCTTTTGCTCCCTCAACATTCCATCTCACAGCAAGGTGATTAAATGCACTGGATTTGGAGTTGCCCAGCCACGCATCTCACTGGGTCCTTAACCTTGCTAGAACTGTTTCCCTCTTGTAAAATGGGGGTGACAGCACCTACCTAACAACTAGAAATGATGTGTGCACAGAAAACCCTTGGCACAGTGTCTGGCCACAGCAACATGCAGTAAGTGATAACTATATGGCTATTCTATGTAACCATCCACAGGACCCGCTTGTCTAAAGGTACTTAAAATGCCAAATGCAGAAAATTGACTTTTTTTCCCTACCTCTACAAGGCTGGTTTTGAGAAAAGCTTATCTGTTTTAGAAACAAACTGATACAAGTCCATGTCACTAGTTAAAATACTTCCTTTTTCCCAAGGAAATAAATGACTCTGACCAGTCATGGCCAAACTAGGCAAAAGGTTCTGTTCCAAAAGTTCATTTGTCAAGCATCCAGTGGTTAGGACTCCCAGGCTAGCTCATTCTTTTTAAAAAGTCATCAATAAAGTAGTTTAGATAGGGTAGCGATGGATTTGCTTGAGTTTTACATTTTAGGAACCAGAAGGAAGGGAAGGATTGCCTCACCTTTTCTGGGAGCAGGGCTGTACTCAACACTCTTTGTGCATCCCACGGCACAGCCCCCAGGTCCCTGAAGACACCGATACTGTCCTAGGTGCCCTTTGGGAAACCTACCAGGGCCTGTGCTCTCTTCCTAGTACTTCAGAATTACCTCCTGACTCTGCCCCTGAGAAATGCGCCAGGAATATCTGAAGGAGTATGCCAGTTAGCCTAAATGCACCTCTCCTGGGGCACTGCAGATTTGTAATTCAAGAGTGAAAAGGAGACAGATATGAAAGAGGAAAGAGTGACCCCCGGGAAGGAGATAACCCTGACAGGAGTCTCTGCCCAAGGCAGCTGCCCTCAACTGGTCCATCCGAAACCACATGCCTTAGTCTGAAAGTCTGAATCCTGACTACACCACTTTAGCCCTCTGTGCCTCGGCAGCCTCGTGTGTAAAGCTGGGAGCATAGCAGCACCCACCCTGACCGGCTGTGTGAGGACTGAATGCGTTGAGACACACAGACACGCAGGACAGCACTCGGCACAGTCGAAGGTCTCCAAGCCTCCACTGCTGCCATCGCTGCCATCACCTTCAGCATCAGGTGCTGCTTTCCCACTCCTGTCCCTTGTCCATCCACAGCCCAGTGCTCGATCACCACAAGGCAGCTTTGGCAGTGGAGGCAGGAGAGGAGGGGGCAGGCAGGGAGGAGTATTAGCTGGAACCTTAGTAAGCTGATTTTCTGTAGGCTAGGGATAGTCCATGTCAAAGAAGGTCTATTATACCTAGGGGGCTGCAGGTGCTAGGAGTGAGCACTCTGGAGCTTCTGCCCGATTGCTGTTCCTCCTCTCTTCCCAAGCATCCAACAATAGCATGAAGAAGGTCTCCTAGGACCCAAGCCCCCGCTAGACTTAAATCGGCAGGGGAGGGGAGAAGACAAGGCTGGGAGCAACTGAAGTTTCACTTTGTCTTTATATTTTTTATTAAAGCAGTAAGGAAAAGTCAATATAAGCTACTAGTTACCCACTTGCCTGTGCTATTCCTCTCCTCCCAGAGTTAACCAGACTGAATCCTTTGCTGGATATACAGTTAAACACCTCATGCAGGAACACCCCCCTCCCCTGCTAGATTTCACTCTCACATGACACACATCCACTCCTGTGACAGACACTGAGCTGGGCACTGCAGAGGGATGCAGGGCTTAGCAGAGCCAAAAAAGGCTGTTGTCCTGCCCAAGGAACTTACTACTTAGCAGAAGCTCCTGCCCTTCCTCTTCTACATTTCACCAAGGTACAAACCAATAGTCCTTTTCTTCTCCCTGCTTCAATCTAATGATCACTTTCTTTTTTTTTTTTTTTAAAGATACAGCACAATTGTCTCTCCTCTGTGAAACTCCAACTCACCAATGACAAAAAGTCAATGAAATACAAGGTTTAGGGTGATAGTTTCCTGGTCATCCCTCCCAGCTTCCTGATAACAGTGTCTTTATACCTAGAGATGGCTAAATCCCACCTGCAAGAAAACAGCAACTCATGAACAACATCCCTGCGTCCCACAGGGGCAGTGATGTTGTTGGATGCAGGGATGTTGCTCTGTCCACTGGAATATCCCAAGCACCTGAGTGAATGATACTTCCCACCACCCCACCCAATTCCATGGGATCAGAGTTGAATTCTGAAAAGTGCAACCAAAGATGACAGAGGAGGTAGCTGGAGGGAAGGGGAAGTCCACAGAGAGTTTAGGTAAATTTCCAAACAACATTCCCACTGTTCCTACAATGCACTGCACTATTTGTGAAAGCTAAAGACCAAAAAGGAATCAGAGTTTCAACTTTGCCATCTACAGTAGAAACTGAGAGTCTTATCCTGCTACACAGAGTTTAGCACAAGTGTTGTGCCTCCAGTTTTACAATTTCAATCAGCAGCTTAAGTAAAAAAGCCTGGGCACTAAAGATGTCCTCTGGGTTAGATTACCAGAAATTTCCTTTGTCCACAAACCACTTCAACTCTCTCTGTCCCTAATATCCCCATCTGGTCTTATTAAATACTTCATATTCTCCAAATGTAGATGTTTTTTCAGCTCTGATTATTTTTTCTAAAGTAATGACACTCCCACCTGGCTAGAGGAATGCTTCTGGTAAAGGAAAAGACCGGAGTGTGAAAACTGTACTCCAACGAAGAATAAAGCCCTCATCTAACCACAGCCACCAATGAGACCCAGGGAGGCAGCAGTGGCAGGTGTCAGGGGCTCTGAGGTCTGCCCATTAGTCACCACTAAAGCACTGCAGATAGAAGTGTGCACGCACTCTGGAATCAGAAAGCCCAGGACTGAGCCCCAGCCTTGCTTTCAGTCAAGGCTTTGTCACTTACTGTCATTCCCTTGACCTGGGATCTCACCAAGCCCTGTAAAATTGAGGATAAGTCCTTCCTTGAATACTGTTGTGAGGAATTAATGAAGTAATGAATATAATGCACCAAGTGCAAGTTCCCACAGATAAGCATTCAATAAATGTTAACTATCCTTAGCTATCTAGTAATCAGAAAAGCACAATGGCCTTTCACTTCTTTAAGTCCTTTCGCTTCCAAAAAAAGGTGTGTGGGGCTTTTTCCTCCAAAGGTATCAATGAAATATAATATAAGAAAGAAGACCCAGTTCAAGTCCCAGCTCAGGGACTTGCAATTTAGAGCAAATCATATCACCTCCATTTCATCTATAAAAGTGGAATAATATACCATACTAAACTTTCATGATCTCAGAGACAAGAATCAATGAGTTAACAGGTGACAAAAAGCTTTTACTGCCTCAAAGAAAAAGCAATAAGTAAATCCAGAGGATGATTATTAAAATGCCAAACCCAGTATTACAGGACATAAATAAGCCAATAATGGTCCTTACTTTTTGAAAAACATTAGGTTTGATGGCCTTTTAATCTGCTCACATGGAGCCTGCTATAAGCAGGAGGAGGGAAATGACTGCTGATCACACAACTCTGTTTAGAGGCAGAACCCATCAAAGCCAAGACCCTATCCCTATGCACTGGTTAGGCCTTGACCATCCTGAGCCACTTCTAAGATGCCAGTGCCAGAAGAAATCAGGTATTGCTTCTGGTTCCACCTGGACATGTCAAACCAACAACAACCAAAATCCTCACCTGCTGCAGGACTACTCAACAGACCCAGGAAAAGGTCAATGCTTACCATCTGCTCTCCTGTACTGAGTGGTATAAGACCTCTTCCAGGGCATGCACCATCCTTTCTTTTAAAATGCAACACATGAGCCAGGAGGAAGAGCTAAATCTTTCCTTATTTTTATTTCTAAGTCCAATGTGGTTCACTTTTAACCTACCATTAGAATGTCCAGAAAGCTGGAAGTTGGAGTAGAAAGAGGAGTGAGGGAAGCTAATCTTTCTAATTTATAGATGGTGCATGCAATCAAAACTGCATCCAATTTCATTATCCCCAAGTGTCTCAAACCCAAGGAGGAGTGGAAAATTTTACTTATGTTTACTGAACATCTACCATGTGCCAAGCACTATGCTAAGTACTTTACATACATTCTTTCCAAAGCCCATTTTCTCTCCCACACCTAGTAACACTACGAAATAACCACCACTGAATGGGAATCATCCGAAATGGGGCGGGG
>VBSM01003218.1:4086135-4098852 GCA_008086735.1 Cheirogaleus medius | reverse complement strand
GACACTTCGAAATGTTAGCATTGTGAACACAAAAAAGAGCCCTGGCTGAGGAACCAGGTCCAAGTTTTGAAACATTCTTTACAAGAGGAACACCCAAATCATGTCTTTACTATAATTCTGAAATTAACTCATGCTATTTAATATACTATTAAAAAGATTAAGGACGTTTACAACCTGAAGCAAAAGAAAAACTCACTGTAGGGCTAAAACAATCTGGGCCAAATTTCTGACCTGAGTAGCACATTTAATAATTAAATATAGAATTTATAATATTCTCTTAAAGGCCCTTTAGAGATGTGCTCACAGGAGAAGACAACCACAACAATGAACTGGCATCCGTTTGGCCAGATAATGAGAAGGGGAAGCTTTCCTACCGGCTGCAGCAATTTATAGTAAGACGTCTTTCTTACCATAAATCTTAACTCATTCTCCCCCTAAGGTACCTAAATGATTGTCTATATAGCAAACTGTCAGATGGGACCCAATGAACATTGGTGTCCTGATATTTAAATGAGATTTTCTCCATCTCACACACACACAAAGCAGAAACAAAAACACCTTCCACAGTTCACCTACATTCCTCTGCATTAACCCATTTCATGCAAACTACAATTAACGTCTGCATTAAACCTCAACATGAAGAGAATATGAATGTGGTTTTGTATTCTTGGAAATACTTTGTCTGCATTCAGACCCAGGAGAGAAATCAGCCAAGATATAGGTCCATGTCCCTCACTGGGATGAGGTACAGAGGCCCTGCCTGGGGTGTCTAGCAGACCCTCTCCTCCCAGCAAACACTTGTGAAAGAGCTGATGACGCCAGAAACCTGCAACGCTGACGCTTTCGCTACATCGGGCTTTCTGCTAACACCAGGCAACCTCCGAACCTGTGTAGGGCTTCAAGGTGATTTTCAAACCTAATTTCCAGCGTACCACGGAGACCTCCAACAGCGCTACCACCTTGTAGGGCAGCGAGGGAAGGGGGCGGCCCGTAGGTAAGTGCAGTGCGTGGCTGCCATCACCTCACCCACTCACCTCCGCCACCAAAAACTAAAAAAGCATTTCAGGGCTCTCTCGAGGTCACCTGCCATAACGGCCCCAGCAGCCCTCACTCACGGCGCACGCCAGGCTCCACACCGGGCCACCAGGACCGGGCTTCCCAGGGGCCGGGATCGGGCGGCAGGACGGACCTCGGACCCCGGTCCAGCCGAGCTGTCTCCGCCCCGCCCCGCCCCAGAAGCCTCCCCGTCCCCCGAGCCCCAGCCACTCCGACCCCTACAAGGAGCGGGAGCCCCCCTCGGCTGCCCCGGCGCCAGCCTGCCCGGGAACTCGGGGACCCGCCCGCCGTTCCCGGCCGCACGTCCAAGCCCTGAGGTCAAGGACAGGGCCGGCGAGGGCCGCGCGCCCGGAGGGGCTTGCTCGCGCCCGGCCCGCCAGCGAGCGGGCTGGAAGCGGCCGCCAGAAGGAGGCGCCAGGTGCTCACTGCCGCCCGAGCCGAGCCGCAGGGCTTCACCCACATGTTGGCGCGGCGGCCGCCGGCTCCGCAGCCGCCCGTGGAGGCCAGCCGGGCCCGGAGCCCCGCGCTCGTGGCGCTGGCGGGATGCGGCTCCTCAGGGGCGGTTGGGCGGCCGCGAACCCGAAGCCCCGTCCTCACCTCCGCCTCATGCTGTTGTGTCCCGTCGGCTCTGGCGTCCCGTGGCCGACCCGGGCCGCCCAGCCCCGCTCCAGGACCCGCAACCCCAGCCCGCAGGGTCCGGCGCGGGCAACGGCAGCGGCAGGAGCAGCGGCGCCGCCGCCGGCGGCTGGGCGGGCACATGGAAGGGCGGGGGCTGCGGCCCTCCAGGCGCGACCACGGGACCCCGGCCTCAGGGGTGGGCGATCTCAGTGCGACTCTGGGACCGGCACGTGGATCCCGTCCTCAGGGACCCCATTGCTACATGCAGGCTCAGGTTTTTCTGAATCTCATGGATCATATGCATAACCTAAAGAAATAAGCTGTCGCCACGCCCTTCCTCCTCTATGGCCCCCGCACGGTCCATATGGTACAGTCCACAGACCGCCGCCAGCACTGAGAGAGGGAGGAGTTGATTGGTTGGGAGTCTCGGAAGGGGGGCGAGAAGCCGCACGAAATGGCCAATGGAGAAACACGGTGGGCATAGCAAAGCCTGCCAGATGGAGAGAGGAGAGGAGGCGTTTAAAGGGGACTTGCTTGTTGCGCTGTAGGTGCCCCAAAACAAAACTAGGACTTTCTTCCTGACCCTATCCAGATGGGAAACAAAGAGATTAAGGAAACTTCAAATGTTTGGAGGAGGGAGCTAAAAGAAAATATAGAGAGAATTGAACCAGATATATCTGCATGACCTTGAGTGGGTAATGCCAACTCTTAGCCTCGACTTCTTCATCTAGTCCAATGAGGATATTGGACTACGGTTGATCTCCGATGGCCCTTCTCATATTTTGTGATCCTATCATCCTTTGCATGGGATTACCAATATCTATATATCTTCTTCAATTTGGAGCATGAACCACCATCTTAAAGAACTTTGGTTGAAAGTAGACTTATGACACCAAATCCTTTGTAGTGACAATATCAACCCCACTTTTTGTAAAGGCAAATTCAACATTCTTTCTGGGTCCCTCATCTCTTGAAGAAGAGCATTCTTCTTAGATGTAGAGACTCACCCCCCGCCCCCAGTATCTCAAAATTTCTACTCAATCAAGAGACATGCTCTTTCTCTTCCTTCTCCCTCCCTCCTCATAATCAGACAAAGCCTCAATTAATAATTCATTGGCCTGTTGAACTGTTCAGCATTCCTGAGTTCAGCAACAAATCCCACTGGTCACCCCTCATTAGAGCTGCTGAAGTGCTTGTCCCTGTCTGAAGTCTGTAACACACCCTTCAGCTATGCATGGCCAATTGTGCTTTCAGGCACACTACGTGTCAAATGTAAGACTGTCCAAACACTCCTTGAGAGCCTAGTCTCTGTTAGAGCTTCATACGGGGCAGCTAGGCTTACATTTTGGCTACCAAGCTTCAGGCAAACTACACCTTCTTTATTTCAGAATCGTCCCACCTCCCAGTATCTGGTCACCCCACCCCCACTCAACCTGCTTGCACCTTGTATCAGGTGTTTGGGACACCCTTTCTAATAGCTCCACTCCCAACCAGAAAACTCATCTTCCAACTATAATCCAAAGAGTTCCAGAAAATCCAGTTCCTCCATGAAGCTTTCCCAGATTACCAGAAGCTGCCAGCTTATAGAGCTCCCATTTCTACAGTGTCTGCCCCACCATAACCCCAATTTTCCATGCTTTCTGTCCCAATATACATTTCTTATTGACATATTTCCCTCTCTCGCCGGGACACAGCAGCAGCTTACATTTATTAAGGGCTTACTAGGTACTATTGGGAAGTGCTTCGCATGCATTATTTCATTTCACCCTCATGTCAACTCTGTGGAGTTCCATTATTATTCTAAGGCTTACAAAAGTTGATTTGCCTGAGTGCAAACAGAGGTCTCACTCTAGTGCCCACCCTCGTAAGCCCACAATGCAATACTATCTCCAATTTCTTGAGAATATACTGCATTCCATACAAAAGATAATGTCATACACTTACATCATGTTTTACATTTATTTCTATATCTGTAATATCATTTCAGCTTCAAAACAATCATGTGAGGAGAGGTAGTAGTCATTTGTTTACAGACGAGGAAGGAAACTACAGCTCAGAGAGGATGACCAGTTTGGCTAAGGGAACAGGCTGGTAAATCATAGTGCCTGGTTTTCCAAGTTGTACATTCTTTCCACTGCAATCTCTGCTGGCTGAGTTAATGCAACCTTTTTACATGTAACAACTAGAGAACAATTATAAGCAACAAGGAAACAAATACAAAATAGCAAAAGCTATGCCATGGCATTCAGGGAGTGTGGCACAGGAAGTGCTTACAATGGGGCAGAAAGCAAGTCAAGGAAGACTTATGAAGAGTGAGAAGCACTGTGGACTTCTTTTTAGTGATTTGTTGTTTATATGCTTTCAATGAGATTGTGCCTTTTTCATATCTGGCAAATTCAATAGCAAATGGCCACAAAAACTGCTTCCCCACAGCCTGGAGTGCTGGGAGCTAGAGTCAGCCCCATGTCCATGAAGAAGGGACTTCCGTGCGCAGCACTGCTATCAACCAGTCAGGGGGAGTTCTTAATCTGCTGCTCAGTAAAATATCCTGCTCCACTGGCAGTGGTAACACAGCCCTGAAAACATAGGCTGGGCTAATGATTTCATTCTTTTTAAACTGTGGACATCTTCACAGGGGTGGACATGCTAGCAAAATTGTGTGGGAGCAGCAAACGTTTAATATTGATTAAGAAGCCTGAACGAGGTAATTCCAAAGCCAATACTTCTGAGTTGCTCTTTGCCTCGCTCAGCCTTAGGCAATCCATCCACTTAGTTCTCACTCCCATAGCTCTCCCGTCTCTTCTCATCCCCAGAGAGCTCTAAAATGTCTCTGTTTATCTGACTGCTTTATTTATGCATTCAAACTGTTTATTGAGCACCCACTACAAGCAAAGAGCTGTCAGGTTGTGTAGGGTTATCCTGATGGATCGCACATGAAGGGTGTACCTACCAAGTGGATCAGGTGATAAACATCATCAGGTGATGAACATCAGACCCACGTCAGTAAGGAATAAATCAGCCTTAGCGCCTCAGAAAGTGCATGACAGGATCCCATCTTCTGTGAAATGTACAAGCTCATGTTGGAATGTCCTGTCCCCTAGTAGGAGAGTGAGCATTGGGTTGAGTTCTAGAAAAGGGCTGGGGTGGGGGAAATGGGTGGTGTACTGGGGAGAAAAGTAGAGAGGTCGAGGGTACCAAATATAAGTGGACATGTATCAAAAAGTAGGGAGAATAATCTAATGTCAATCCACAATTTGGCCATTAGAAGACTTGTGGTGTATTCTGTCTTATTTTTAAGAAAAAAAATATTTTATGACTTCAAAATAATACATGTTCATCGTAGAAGAATTTTTTAAATAGAGAAAAGTACAAAAAAATAAAAATTACCCATGACCTTTCCCAGCATGTCATTGTTGCTATTTCAATATATATGTTTTCCTGTATTTTTTCTGTGTACATGTATATGTACCTTCTTTTTTTTTTTTTCATATGTATCTTTTTAACAAAATTTGACCAAACTGCTTTGCAATCTACTTTTCTATTTAATAGGCTAGGAATTTTCTCGTGCCACTATATATTATTCTAAAATATGATTTTAAATGGCTTCATCACATGGCAATACCTTATGTTATTTAGCCAAGACTCAATTTTTAGTCATTATTTCCAATTTTTCATTATTACATGTAACTTCAAGGATTTCCCATATATGTAAATATTTGTGATTCTTTCCTAATATTTCTAGAAATAGAATTGCTTGGTCAAAGGGTATGCACATTTTTAAAATGTCTCACATATATCGCCAAATCATCTTTCAGGAAGTTTACACCAGTTTATGTTCCCACCAGCGATAGACAAATGGAACAATTTGTCTGAACCCTCACCAATCCTGGGCATTTCTCTTCTTTTGTAATCCTTGCCAATTTTACAGATGAAAAAAATTATCTCAGTGTTTTAATTATTAAAGTGTATTGAAGAATTCACCCCTTCCCCATTCCCAGTTTGGGTGTGGTTTGGTTGGGATTGACCACAGCCCTCTCTTGACTTGACATGGGATGCAGGTAGCTCTGGGAGCTGCTAGCAGCCATCCTGGGCCACAAGGGCAGAGCCAGCTCTAAGGAGGGGAGTTGAGAAACGGAGAAAGGGAAAGCTGGGTCTGCTCTCATCTGTGAGCCCTTGAGTTAAGTCTCATGGGAAGCCAGTTAGGTGAGATAATAAATTCATTCCTTCCTTCCTTCCTTCCTTCCTTCCCTCCTTCCTTCCTTCTTTTTTTTTTTTTGAGACACAGTCTCACTTCTGTTGCCCGGGCTAGAGTACCGTGGCATCAGCTTTGCTCACAGCAACCTCAAACTCCTGGGCTCAAGCGATCCTCCTGCCACAGCCTCCCAAGTAGCTGGGACTACAGGCATGCACCACCATGCCCGGCTAATTTATATATATATTTTTAGTTAGCCAATTAATTTCTTTCTATTTATAGTGGAGATGGGGTCTTGCTCTTGCTCAGTCTGGTCTTGAACTCCTGACCTTGAGCAATCCACCCGCCTCGGCCTCCCAGAGTGCTAGGATTACAGGCGTGAGCCACCACGCCCGGCCCCTTCCTTCTTTCTTTCTTTCCTTCCTTTTCTTTTTTTTTAAACTTAAACTAGTTTGGGTCAGCTTTCTGTCACTAGCTAGCAAAGGAAAGGATGATGATGACTGAGACACTTACTGTGAATGGATTCCACGGCCCAATAGGAACTCAGTCCATCCCTTCCAAGCATTCCAAATATTACACCCATGCCTGCCACCAGCTCTGATTAACATGCCCTCCAGGGATGTTCAGCTTTAAGGTATATCTAGGGAACTCCCAAGCCATGTTGTAGCATAATGGCTCCCAGGATGCCCTGGACAGGCTTAGAAGCCCATCCCATCCACCTGTAGGAGAAGGGAGTCAAGAAGGAGGAACAAGGAGGTCTGATTCGATTCCTGGGCTGTATTCATTGTCTTATGGACTGACTGAAGACATGGGATATGAAAGGCTTGATGTTCTTGCCCCTCTCCTATGCTGAGGGACTGTTTTGGGACCAACTCAGACTTCCAGAGGAAAGCTAAGGGAATCCATGGATTGGGATGTCCCAGAGCTGGAAGATGACATCCTGGGTTCTAGGGTTGATTTCTAGGCTAACGCCTCATAGTGAGGGGGAAAAAATTAGATATATATTTTACTTTTTAACTAATTCCAGACTGATTTGCAAGTTTTTACCCTGCCAGGAGGAAGGAAATTAAATGCAACTTGACAAAACTGCAAATCTACTTCTGCATTTTTCATAACACTATAGCAAAAACTTGGAAGGTGTTTCCTCTAATTTATTGGCATATATATGTTCTGTAGTAGCCAGAAATTCTATGCCGTGAAAGCAGGCAAAAACAAGATGGCAATATGTGAAAGAAATCTCTAGTCACCCAAGCCACTGGAAAATAAAATCTACAATCACCACATCATAATCATCATCAAAGCGGAGATTCCTACAGCCCTGCCATAACTGCCAGGAAGGCCCTTCCCTAGGCCCATTCAGACTGAGTTCTTGAACGGCTCTAGTAAACACAGCAAATTTTGCCAATGGGGCTTTTCTGAACTTATATCTTCATGTGCAGCTACATCTAACAAAAATTTACCAACAAAAATCTCATATATATATAGATGTACACACACACACATTCTGTAGGACTTAGATTCTTTGAGCACAAGCCTTAGGACTCTGTGCCCTGCATCAGAGAGGACTAAATGCTATAGAGCTGCAGAACTAAAACAAGTAAATTCACCCTAGTGATTGGTTCCTTTTGCAGTGAGGCAGGGAATAAGTTGTCAGTCTTTCCAATCTCACCTTCCTCCACTGCTCAGACACATTGCTCTTCAAAATAAAATCATTAGCTTCAAAATTACATGTGGCAAAAGTCAAGTTCAGCCCAACTGAATATGATTTACTTTACACAGCACTGTTTTCAATTGTGAAAAAAGAAAAAAAGAACAGAAGGAAAGGATTGAGGAAAGGGAAGGGAGGGAGAGAAGGGAAGAGAGCATATGACACTACACATTTAGGAAATAGAATAGTGATAGAAGATGCCTTGATAAAGCCTCAGAATGGCCCTAACAAACTCTAAACTACCAGCATACAAATTAGCATTTTCAGATTTAAGAGAAGACACATCCAAGGGGATCAACTTTTTATGGGGAAGGGTAAGTTGTCAAACATTTCTTTGTCCTCTGCTTAGTGAGGGCATACTCAGGACCCCAAAGAGCAATCTTTCTCTTTGCTCCCATTTGAGATTTTGTGAACTTCTGCTTGATTTGAATCTCTGATTCTTTTTCATTCATTCCTCCCTGGTGTCTGTGATGGGCAAAGCACTTGTCTGGGTGCTGAGAGCTGTACCAACAACAATTAGATATAGGTTCTGACCTCAAGTAGCTAACAATGGTACAGGGAAAGTGAGACATGGATAGAAAGAGTCTTTGTGAGGTGGAAACTGCTATCTCCTGAGCCTGAGAAGCTTCTATCTCAGGGATAAGTTTAATGGAAGCGTGGGTATTCAAGTGGTCCCTCAAAAGAAAGATAGGATTTCATCATGGGGAGATGAAAAAAGCTATTCCAAGAAGTGAGCCTCCTTTTTCCTTGTCCTAGTTCCCACTTGCAGAGAAGGGGCAGAGTTCCTAGCCTCCTTCAGGAATTTTTCAGGAGAGGCACTTCACTGCCTCAGGGAGGAGGTGGCTTGGAGGGTTAGAAAGAAAGAGTATTTGGAAAGATAAATTCTAACATGTTAACACCTAGACCAATAGAGGCATGGGTGGGGATGTGGGTGTTTTGAATTATCTTCTTTTTGCTTATTTGCTTTTTCATTTTGGGAGAAGATGGTGTATGGAACAGTTTTATAATAAGAAAAAAATAAGCATAATTTTAAAACAACAGCCCCCCCCCCCAAAAAAAAAAAGAGAAAAAGGAGAAGAGATGGAGAAGAAGATCCTTATCTATCTCTTGAAGGGTCTTTTCTGTCCTCTGACCACCCCCTGATCCCAGGTCTTCAGTGCTGTCTGCCGTGCCTGGAAACCACCCTACATGGAACAACAAGAATAGCACTGTGCCTCCAGGGAGTGTATCACAGCACAATCATTGACTTTAACAATCAATACTGTAACTGACGCGTATGCACAGAGATAAAGCCTCTAAGACAGTCTAGGTCCCTTGGGCCAGATGTTTCTAACCCTATGGAGATGAGAAGTTACTTTTATTTCCTGAAAAGCTTGAATTCCTGATGATGAAAGCCCTTAAGAAAGAGTGGACAGAAGGCAGCTGACGATCACTGGTGGAGCCAGGGCAGAGCTACCACTGCTGACTCTACTCCCCTGCCCTCTGGAAGCTCATTAAACACTGGAGGGGGAAGGGAGGGGCAGGCGGAGCTGAGGCTAGGCAATGGCAGCGGCCTAAAGTTCTACCATTGAAGCTGATCTTCCCCACCCTTGGGTCACTAATGGCTGTCACATATTGATGCCCTCAGCTCCCAGAGCTGCCGGGTAGGGCCAGAGCCCCCCAATCAGCCTCCTCTTGCAGGAGCACCTTGTCAGTTCACCCGAGGGTGCTGTTCAAATATAATCTTCTATGTGTGTCGTAACAGGACAACATACAGGGAGCACTGAGATAGGATTTCTAGATGTACACTGTAATTTACTGGTCTGGAACTGCCACCTTGCAGGAGGTGATGTGAAAACACCACCAACCAAAGCAAGCATTTACGGAGCCACTTTGTGCTTGGTCCTGGGCAGGGATGTCTGACTGTGTCAGCTCTGTGGTGCCATCTGCAGCTTTTGCCCACCCAGCACACAGGCCCTCTTGCTCTGCAACAGGACCTACATCTTCTACTGTGGGAACTGTCTTTCCCCCACTGCCTGCAGGCTTGGTGGGCTCGTACACCAAGGCACCTTGCTCTCCATCCATGAGGCAGGTGGCACATGGCCAGCCTCGTCCTGTCTGACCTCTCCTCCTGGAATTCAAGTGTTAAGCAGAGACACACAGAACTGAAAGTAAGCAGAGCTGATCCACCCAGTCAAGAATACCCAAAGAGAGAAACCAGTTGTCCCTCTATCCTCTGGCTCCCCTTAGCTTCCTGGGTCCTCATCCTTCCCAAGACCTTCCCTAGTTTACTTTTGGTTCATTTATGTCAGCTAATTCATATCCTTCAAATAAATTTCTTCCACCCTTCCCCAAAGTTAGCCCTAGAGTCTACATTTCTGTTGTTTGCAACTCAAAAAACCCCAGAGGTATAAGCTCTAATCCTCTTAAGAACCTCATTTTCTGTCATTATCCTTATTTTAATATAAGGTAGTTGAGCTTCAAAGAAGTTAAAAAATTTGCCCAGGGTCACATAGCTAGTGAGTGCCACAGCTGGAACTTGAGCGCAACTCTGTCTGACATGAGCATGGGTTTTGTTGTGAGAGCAAGATGAGTTCAAATCCCCACTTCTCTGCTTTCTACATAAAATCCTTGGTCATGTTAATGTCTCTGAATTGCAGTAACTCTCTCTAAATCAGAAAAATTTCACAGAGCTGTCAAGGGTTGATGAAAATTATATATATGAAAGGACCTGGCCTAGAGTATATGCTTAATAAATATTAATGCCCCTTCCCTAAAAATTAAAATTATTATATCTGCATAGTAAATTAAACAAAGTAATTGACGTTCTATATAATTCAAAGATTACTGATTCAGAGTTGATCCAAGTACAATCTCTTTTTTTTTTTGAGACAGAGTCTCACTCTGTTGCCCAGGCTGGAGTGCAGTGGCATCAGCCTCGCTCACAGCAACCTCAAACTCCTGGGCTCAAGCAATCTTTCTGCCTCAGCCTCCCGAGTAGCTGGGACTACAGACATGCGCCACCATGCCCGGCTCATTTTTTTCTATATATTTTTAGTTAGCCAATTAATTTCTTTCTATTTTCAGTAGAGACGGGGGTCTCGCTCTTGCTAAGGCTGGTTTCGAACTCCTGGCCTTGAGCGATCCTCCCGCCTCAGCCTCCCAGAGTGCTAGGATTACAGGCATGAGCCACCGCGCCTGGCCAAATACAATCTCTTTTTATCTGTCTCCCTCCCTGTCCACGCACACACACATGCGCACACACACAAAGTTTTGTTCATGGGAGTTTCCTTCATACATTTGTCCCCACACCCTCATTACTATTTTTTTTTTTTTTTTTTTTTTTTTTGAGACAGGGTCTTGCTCTGTCACCCAGGCTGGAGTGCAGTGGCATGATCATCACTCACAGCAACCTCAAACTCCTGGGCTCAGGCAATCCTCCTGCTTCGGCCTCCCGAGTAGCTTGGACTGTAGGCACGCACCACCACACCTGGCTATTTTCCTATTTTTAGTAGAGATGGGATCTCACTCTTCCTCAGGCTGGTCTCAAACTCCTGGCCTCAAGCAATCCTCCCACTTCAGCCTCCCAAAGTGCTAGGATTACAGGCGTGAGCCACTGTTACTTTTTTAAACTTAGACATTTCCTGGCGTCTTGTCTGTGGAAGGCCTACCAGAGAATTCAGATGCTCTTAGGAAAAGAGCACAGGATGTGCATAAATATTAGCACACTCTAAACCTCCATCCAGCCTGCCTCAGGAGAAGGAATAGAGTAAGAATTTTCATTCCTCTTAAGGATGGTGACAATGAAGCACTGAAACACTACATGTTTGTCTCCAGGTTATATAGCAAAGGTTAAGGAGGACCCAAGAACTATATACTAGGCCATTTGATCTGAAAATACCAGAGCCTGGAAAAAATGAGAACAGGTTTTCCAAGTTGTTGGTTTTGTTCCTGCCCTCATCTTCTTCCTTCCCCTTCCCTCTTTCCCACTTCAAAAGAAAAGGCTACATCATTTAAACATCCACATTAGGCAAATTTCTAAGACAGTTTCCCCGGAGCTCTGTTCATTACATACTTGTCTTTCCCCTATGAGTTGTGACCTACTTAAAATGTTCTTACAATTCTCTTAATGGGGGAGAAAAAAAGTTCCCAAAGATGTGTGCTGGAAAAATTAAAGTCCCCTTAAAACACAGTTAAAGTGAAAGTGTTATTTGTACTAAGATTTCTGATGCTTCTTCAGAGGTAAATTCAGGTTTTCCCAAGACTGTGATTGTGAAAAGTACAACTAAAAGATGGCCCTGGACATTTAGTCAGTCAGTCAGTAGATTCACAAACTACTTGCCACAAGCAAGGACTTTATCAAAGTTAACATTAGCTTATAGCAACAGTGACAGAAAATCCACATAGTTTCGATTTATTCAACATAATTGTGACTCTCCAATATTTCTGATTTCTAGGACCAAGGAAACAACATTCTACATTGTAATATGGTAATATCTGGGATTTCTCCTCTCCTTCTCTATATTCATTTCTTCTAATCTTGAAGGTTTTATTTGAGGGTTCTTTGTTGTTGAATGGCAATATGACAACAGCAAATGAATTTTGCAAACTTAAGACTCATCTCTCATCCATCACTTGAGCACAGCTACTTGCAGGTACATGTTGTCTTCCACATGCAAACAGATTATTTACATTACAAACATGATTTGCTTGCTATTTTGTATTCTGCTATTGTTCATTTAATCATAAATATTTTATGTTTCTTTCTACATGTCTCTGGATTTAGGCTTTGGTTGTGAATGCAAAATATTCCATCGTACTGATATCCCATAATTTTTAAAACTGTTCCTATAATATTGGATATTTTAGGTATTTCTATTTTTTTCTATTATAACCAACACAGTAGAGGATATTTTTTATGCATTTGGAATTTTAAAAGTCTTTGTTGGCCGGGTGCGGTAGCTCACGCCTGTAATCCTAGCATTCTGGGAGGCTGAGGCGGGAGGATCGCTCAAGGTCAGGAGTTCGAAACCAGCCTGAGCAAGAGCAAGACCCCGTCTCCACTAAAAAAATAGAAAGAAATTAATGGGCTAATTAAAAATATATAGAGAAAATTAACCAGGCATGGTGGCGCATGCCTGTAGTCCCAGCTACTCGGGAGGCT
>VBSM01003218.1:4060777-4075789 GCA_008086735.1 Cheirogaleus medius | reverse complement strand
CTCGGCCTCCCAGAGTGCTAGGATTACAGGTGTGAGCCACTGCGCCCGGCCAACCCGCACTTTTTGTTTGAAAAATCTATGCACAGTACAGGCCTGACTTGGCTAAAGTTCACATGAAACAGAAGATGGGGGAGTTAAGTCAACCACAGGTTCAGTAAGAGCCCACGTGGGCAGGAGCCGATGAAACAGCCTCTGCCACCTCAGAGGCTATATTAATGGACAGAGACTGACCGACATGCAGGGAGTGACCAGTTTGGAATACTCGGTGTGGGCCAGGTCATACTTGCACCACTACATGTTGTACAGGGTACCAGTTTCCAAGAGGGACATTGAGAAACTAGGATATGTCCACCAGAGGAGGGTGGTGAGGAGCCTGGGCACTGTCCCACAGGATGAGGGACCAGGCCAGTTGGGCATGTTTAGCCTGGAGGCCTCTGAAGGACACGAGTACTGGCTTCACATATCTGAAGGGGAGTCGGATGGCTCGTTCTATGTGACTCCAGAGGGCAGAAGGAGGATCACTAGGGATGGGGGTTAAAAGGAGATGTATTTCTGTTCATGCTAAGAATTTTCCAGTATTGCTGACTTACAACAGAATGGTCTTGAAGTGTTTCAGGGAAATGCTGGCGTCCATGCACCCTAGAGCTTATCAGGGATACCTACTTCTACCATGACTTCTAAGTCCCCTTTAACTGGAAGATTCTGAGTCTTTTTTTTTTTTTTTTTTTGAGACAAAGTCTCACTCTTTGCCCGGAGTAGAGTGCTGTGGCATCAGCCTAGCTCACAGCAACCTCAAACTCCTGGGCTCAGGCGACCCTTCTGCCTCAGCCTCCCGAGTAGCTGGGACTACAGGCACACACCACCATGCCTGGCTAATTTTTTCTATATATTTTTAGTTGGCCAATTAATTTCTTTCTATTTATAGTAGAGACAGGGTCTCACTCTTGCTCAGGCTGGTCTTGAACTCCTGACTTTGAGCGATCCTCCCTCCTCAGCCTCCCAGAGTGCTAGATTTTGAGTCTTTATGGGTTATTTTTCTTGTACTGCTATTTCACTCCAGTAGATAACATTTTAGTGCTTTTGACCTTCTGATTCCAAAAACAATTCAGAATGGTTTATAAATATTAGAATATATATATTAATAAAACAAAACTTTTAATGAAAAATTCAATCCAGAAGACCCCTGAGAGAAAGTAAGTTGTTACAGAATTTGGGCACTGAATTTCAATCTAAGGTTGCTCAAAGTCTGGGCAAAGAGAGAAATGTGTGATATCATAGGTTCTTATGTTCATCTGTATTAGTGTTGGTTTTGGCCTCCTAGTGGTATTACGAGATCCTTAATGACAGAGAACAAATCTTTTACTTCATTTTAACTCCAACAACAAATATCAGACTATTTTATACAGAGTAGATGCTTAGCATATTTTGAATGATTTGACTTTCTTAAAGATGAAACAGGAAATGTTTTTCCTTTATTTTTTCTCAGGGTCTGGTAGAAGAGTTCATGGGAGGTGGATTTCTTACAGCCTGCTCAGGCTATAAGTCACAATTCTGGAACTATACTATATTGCTCCAATAAGGTAGCATGAACTTGGCCTCTAGTAAGCCCCAGACTGCCATAATCACATCTACTGGCACTTCCTCCCGCCTTCAGAACAGGTTTCTGTCTTAAACGCATTTGTGTTGCAGGCTATTGCTGCCCTGGGACACTGGCTTTCCTTCCTCTGTAGCTCTCCACTGTACCCAGCAGTAACAATGACCAACATTCATGTTTCATTTACCTAGAACCCAGGCACTGTTCTAGGTGATTTAAGTCTATTTACTCATCTCATCCTACCAACTCCAGATATTGTGCTCCTCACGCACTACACCCTCTGTTTCTCGGAAGTTGTCTACCCTCAATGTGTATTTAATTAAGTCACCAAGGGACCAAAGTCCGAAGTGAGTTCTGGCTTCTTAGTAGCAAGATACCAGGTGATAATGGGTTTCCTCTACCCCTCCTCTACCCCTCTGTTCCCCGGGGATCAGCTAAGAAGCCGCCCTGCTGTTTCCCCTCCCCAGCCCAGCTCCTGGGCTTGGCTGCTCTCCAGCTCTACACCAGGTCTGCTTGGCTCAGGACTTTGGAATGAAAGACACAACTGAGCTGCTTAGAGTGACTCACATCTGTTTGGAGTGGTTATAGCCTATTTTTGTACCATTTAGCAATTCTTCCTCCCCAAACCCACCACCTCTTCATTTTCCTAAAAATGCCAGATGGTATATATTTATTTTTAAATCAATGAGAATTTTGATACATTTAGCTTTAAAAATGTATCAACACCTCCTGCCCCTTCACTCCACCCCAAGGATACTTAGAATTACCCCACAGTATTGCAAAACCAAGAGGCCTGTGTTGCTGCTAGAGGGCATGGTGTTGCAGAAATCACTCTTTGCTTATGACCTGCAGGGAGACGCTTAATAGGAGCTTTCTGATGATGACATCTCACGTCAGGTGGAGATAGGGATAGGACCAAGCCCTGCCTATGGCTTTGTCCAGGCCAAGGTGGAAAGGGGGCAAGTCTGTGCCTGGCATTTCCTGCTGCTGTTCCTGCTAGATATAGCTAAGCCCAAGGGTAGGCAGAAGCAAAGGGTGTGCCCATGGGAACCTCATCCTCCTTTATGCAGTTTCCCACACAGCCAGGAGTCAGTCCCTTTCCTTCATGCTAACCAGCTGAGTCACTGGCACCAAACACACTCTCTAAAGTTGTGTAAATCCCTATTCCAGTGAATGTTCTCCACTGTAGAAGGTCCCTGGGTACTGAAGTGTTGGAAGAGGCTCCTTAGCTTGAAGCAATAAATGAGCAGGTCAATACTCTTCTCCACCTGGACACAGTGAGCCTGTGTGCCTGGAAACAGTCAGTGCTTCCCTGTGGACTTAGCCCAATCTGCCAAGACCAAAGCTGGACAGAGGCTGCACTTAGGAGGTCACACAGAGAGCGTTCAGATCTTTCATTTCTGATCTGGCCCTGTTACAGGATGAGCAAGGGTAATTGAACACTAAGGGTACTTTAAAAGTGTCTTTAGACACTGAGTTTGAGGCTGGGCGCAGTGGCTCATGCCTTTAATCATAGCACTCTGGGAGGCTGAGATGGGAGGATTGCTTGAGGTCAGGAGTTTGAGACCAGCCTGAGCAAGAGTGAGACCCTTGCCTCTACTAAAAATAGAAAAATTACCCAGATGTTGTGGCGTGTGCCTGTAGTCCCAGCTACTCAGGAGGCTGAGGCAGGAGAATCTTGCCCAGGAATTTGAGGCTGCAGTGAGCTATGATGACACCACTGCACTCTACCTAGGGTGACAAAGAGAGACTCTGTCTCAAAAAAAAAAAAAAAAGAAAAGAAAAGAAAAAGAAGAGTGTCTTTAGACACTGAGTTTGAGTTCCAGTAGTAACATTTATTAGCTACATGACTTTGAGCAAATCAGTGAACTTCTCTAGATCACATATTTCCTTTTCTGTCACACGGGAATAGAACAGGAATAGAAACGTCAGTTTCCCCCATTTTACAGGCATGCATGAGGAGCAAATGGCAATGCATATGAGAACACTTTGTAAGCTTTCATAGTGCTATGAGAATGCAAAGGATTATTAGAAATTTTTATTTATTTTACTTAAATGATAACAGTTTTATCAGTTTGTTCCTCTACTCAATTTTTGGCCAGAATAGCTTGGGAATAGTAAAACAGAGCTGCCATTCTTTTCTCACCTCCTTCATCATATTCTGCCCCTGGCAGGCGGGCAGGGCTGTGCCCGTGAGGTGCAGTGCAAACTTGCAGGGAACATACGAGGTAAGAAGAGGCGGGCACCTGTGTACTCATCCTAGTCAGGGAACAGAACCAGACAGAATTCAGGGCTGGCTGGAGATCAGTCAGGGTCACAAGGGTAGGACCACTCCAGGCAGAGCTGACCATCAGGCAACTGAGTCAGTGTCAAGCAGAAGGTGATCTCAAATAAAGTCTGAAGCCAAGACAGATGTAACAGCTGCTGAGCATGCGGGCGATATGACAAGGTCTCCCTACAGAGTGAGGCTTCCTATCCTGGGCCTCTCAGAAATCGCTAGTTACCTCCAATCTGGCTACTGGCTGGCTGGAGCAAATGGAAGTCCCCCTGCAGGAGGATCCCTGCCTGTCCCAGCAGCCTTCGGTATCACTGTCCAGGTGGAAAGATATACGTCCCCAGGCAGACGTGCAATCTGCTCACATCTCCACGGCCACCAAGGCTTTCTGGTTCAGATTCCTAAGCAGGCAATTTTGGCTCACTGAGGGGAAAGCCTACATTTTTGGTATCATAAACTTCATCTTTAGTGAACACTGCACTGCTAGCTGCTTACTGTGTCTGGGACGAGAGACCTAGCAGTAAGCATGTCATTGTTACCCAAGCCAACCTCTGAGAGAGATGTTTATGAAAAAAATCAGGGAGCTCAAGGGAGAAGAGTGTAGATGGTTCAAATCCTTCCCAAACCGGCCAATCCTTGGAGTTCACCCTAGTAGGTAAGTAAGGACAGAACCAAGGGCGCCAGGTCCCAAATTAATATTCACCCATTCCTAGGGGTGATTTTATAGACCAAGAAAGAAAGAAAAAAAAAAAACCCCAACAAAACAAACAACAGTGGGACCCTTAAATGATTTTCCAGAGAAGATTATTAAGACTTAGTGCTCTGAGTAAAGAACTCAAGAAACAAAGACTTCCAGTCCTCCTGAGTTTCCCCAAGTTAAGAAAAATAAACTCTTAATCGATTAATATTTGGTTTAAGTCAGGGGCTGCAAATTGACTATGGGCCATACGCGGTTAGCAGGGGTGTTTTGTTTGATCATTTTGTTATGCCTGTGCTGTGTGTTAAAAGCAATGTCACAGACACTGGGTGTTGAAACAGACTCTGTGGACACTTAAACGGCCTGAGAAGACAGTGAGAGCAGGGCCTCTGGTCGGGTACACCAGGGTTTGTAATCTGGCCTGAGTTCGTAATCTACTTTAAGGAGGTGAGATGCATGCCCAGGGAGAGAGCTATCCCTAAATGTGAGAAGCAGATGGCCGGGGTGGGGGGGTGGGGTTGGGAGGGGTGAGCAATATGGACTAGAGCCAGGGAGCTCTGAGGAGGGAGAGCTCACTCTCAGCCAGGCAGTCAGGGAAAGCTTCTCGGAGGAGAGGCACTGCTGTATGTTTGGGAATGGGACTGGTGGTGGAGGGGTGTGTTCTAGGGCAGGGAACGAGCAGGCAGAGACTCAGAGGGAGAAAATCTCCAGCTATATTCAGGCTAATTTGGCTGAAGCTGAAAATTTGAGTTAGAGAGAAATGGGAGTGGGCAAAGAATGTGTGGTCTTGAATGAAGATGAGTAGGAATCCAGTCTCTTGAGTCTCAAACCTATTCAATCAAACGTCTCCTGATGGAAAGCAGAGGCTTTGGGGGTGCAAGTTAAAGGCGCTAGGAAGCCAGAAGCATGGGTGGCCCGTGGCTCAGCACCCTGGCAGCCGTCTCTCTTCTCTCCTGCTGAGCCACCCATAGGTGCCCCCGCCCCAGCCCACCCTACGGGAGGCAGAGACCTTCTCAGGCTCATTCATCAGACAGTGGTTGATGGGGATCATCTCCTACATCAGCAGGGTGAGGGGCTGCGAAGAGGGCTGGGAAGTGGCGAGGTGCCAGCCCATGTCCCGAGGCACTGGAGGCCTGGCAGCAGGGGAGCCTGCTCCCTTCACTTGCTTCTCCTCTGCCCAGAAGCACAGTCAAGGGGCTCCTGGGACGAAGCTCAGCTCAACACCCTTCCCTCCACCTCCCTCGCTGGCCACACACACACACAAACACTGATATAACCAGCCTCTGCAGATGTACGTTCTCCCGTGTATGTGAATCATATGTATACGTAAGCAGGTAACACAACCTGGACAATCAGATTCATGCTACACACACAGAGCTACAACCACATATATGTGTATATATAGGAAAGCCTATCTGTTTGGATATTTTTTCAGGATACTGAAAGTCAGAAGCATGTTGTCACATAAGGAAGCTGCAGGCTTCACATACATCTGCAGTCCCCTCTCTAGGATTTTATTTGGTCTAGAAAACACACGTAGGGCTCTCTGTCCCCACCTCCAGATCTCCAAGGCCACCATTTCTCACTTCTCTCTCCTGTTCTGCAGTCCTCGTCTGACGGGCCACACTGCAGGCACTCCCTGCTCTCATGGCTCTTTGTGACACAGAGGGAGGAAGAAAGTGAGCTAGCTTGGTGGCAGCCGGCCAGGGTGAGGGCAATGGGAGAATTGGCTCACAAGCCTTCTTTTCTCTGCTTCCCTGGGACGTCATTTAGCTGCGGGATCTGCTGGCTCCCCTCTTCCCCCAGACGCAGGAAGCTCTTCCTTTCTTATTCCGCTTTAGGACCTCCTTTGACCCGAGGAAAGCCTGCAGCCTCCAAGACACAGGCCAGAAGATCCCCCCATTCTATAGAGAAGACCTCAGTTTCCCCCAAAACTCCTCTATGGAGTGGAGTGACAAATCACTGAACTTGTGAGAAAAAGGCATTAAATCCATGTCTCCATTTTCCTGATCAGACATGATTTTTCTGCAGGAACTTCTAGATGTGATGTATCAATAAGCACTTATGGTGTTTCTGTTATAGATACAGTATAAGAATATGAAAGAAAAAGAATATGAGGCTCATTCCTCTGAGAGCTCACATTTTCACTGGGGAGATAATACACTCAAAGCAAATATGAGAATAAGGTTGGGAATAGCAGCCTAACCTGGGGAGACTTGCTTTGGCTAAAACCTAAATCAATTGCAAAGCAAAAGGAAGTAGTGGATTAGAGGGAGAGATCTCATGAAATCCCATCAGATTTGGATCATGCTACTTTTTTATTTTTTCTTCCTGGCTATTTTTGATGCTTTCTCTCCCGCTGTAACTGATTAATCATTGTCAAAATTCCTCCATTGTAACCTTCCCTCTAGGGGAGGGCTGACCCTTGGCCAGCCTGTGGTGCAGGAATAGTTTGTTTTGTGCACCCTTTAGTGTCCACTCTGCATGTTTCTCTTTGTGATCCCACCCGTCGTCTCCACACTCCCTCTGAGCTGCCTTCAGGCCTCCAGAACCCCACCTGTCAAGTTGCTTCTCCCCTGTATCTGCCTTTCCATTCAGAGCCCACTTCACATCTCACCTAATGCCATGGGAAAACTCATCTCGGAAATGAATTTATACTAAGATGTAAATGTCTAATAGCTTGATTGTAGAGCCATTTATTGGAAGGGCTTCAGATGAGGAGACTGGGCCTACAGAGGGGAAGTGACCTTCCTGATGTCCCAGAGCCAGAGCTGGGACCCAGGGTCCTGACTCCAAGTCCCCCAGGAAATAGCCCTCCACTTACCCAACTGTAGGAGCTGGAGACTATGGGCAGCATTGTGTCTCTATGCCAACCTCCACCCATCCAATCACCTGTCTATTTTACTCCCCAAATTTATCTGCATTTTGTGCACTTTTCTTCAATTCCGCCATCACCATTCTGTTCTGGCACAAGCTATCACCTCTTTGCTTGGACCTACCGAAACACCTAGTCAGCGTTCTTAATCTCTCTTAAATTCACCCTGTAGGGAGAGTGATGTCTTTTTTTAATGTAGTAAAGTATATAAACCATATAAGTTATCATTTTGACCAGCTTTTTAAATTGTGGTAAAAAAACTAACATAAAATTTACCATTTTGACCATTTTCAAGTGTTCAGCATAGTAATGCTAACTATATAAATATTGTTGTACATCAGATCTCTAGAACTTTTTCATCTTTTTTTCTTTTTTCTTTTCTTTTTTTGAGACAGAGTCTCACTCTATTGCCCAGGCTAGAGTGCTGTGGCATCAGCCTAGCTCACAGCAACCTCAAACTCCTGGGATCAAGTGATCCTCCTGCCTCAGCCTCCCAAGTAGCTGGGACTACAGGCATACACCACCATGCCCGGCTAATTTTTTCTATATGTATATATTTAGTTGTCCAGCTAATTTCTTTCTATTTTAGTAGAGACAGGGTCTCACTCTTGCTCAGGCTGGCCTCGAATTCCTGAGCTCAAACGATCCTCCTGCCTTGGCTTCCCAGAGTGCTAGGATTACAGGCGTGAGCCACCGCGCCCGGCCCAGTGTGTACTGTTTTGATTACTATAGCTTTGTAATAAGTTTTGAAGTCAGGAAGGGGGAGGCCTCTGGCTTTGTTTTTTTCCCCTCAAGATTGTTTTGGCTATTTGGGGCCCTTTGAGATCATTTTAACCATTTTTAAGTGTACAATTTAGTAACATTAAGTACATTTACCATATTGTGCAACCATTACCACTATCCATTTTAAAAACTTTTCATCATCCCAAACTGAAACTCTCTACCTATTAAACAGTAATTCCCTATCCACCCCCCAACCCAACCAGTACCTGGTAACCTGTGTTCTACTTTCTGTCTCTATGAATTTGCCTATTCTAGGTACCTCACATACATAGAATCATACAGTATTTTCCTTTTGTGTCTGGCTTATTTTACTTAGTGTAGTGTTTTCAAGCTTCATCCATGTTGTAGCATGTGTCAGAATTCCCATCATTTTTAAGGGTGAATACTATTCCATTATTTGCATATATCGCATTTTGTTTATTCATTCACATGTTGATGGACTAGAGTGATATTTTATAAACACAAATCACATCATTCCCCTGTATCTTACGATGCTTTCTATTGCTCTTGGGATAAAGTACACAGTCCTTGTGGCCCTGCCTGATGGGACCCCCGCCGACCTTACCAGCCTGTCTCCTGCCACGAGCCCCACACCAGTCTTCATTCCGCTCCCCCGGCTTCCTGCCTCAGGGCTCCACACACGTGGCTTTCCCTCTGTGTGACTGCCTCCCCGCCTTCTCCCTTTGCCTGGCTAACTCCTATGGAGCCTTCAGAACTCAGCTGTGACTTCTCTCCTCAGGGACGCCTCCCCTGACCTCTCTGAGACGGTGGTCCCCTGCTCTAGGACTGCCGGCACCCGCGTCTGCCGGGCAGAGCGCTGACTACGGCTGTCGCTAATTAGCTCCATGTGCATCTTCTCAGCTTGTCGGTGTGAGAATTCAGCTTTTTTGTTTTTCACACCATCAAGAGAATGATTACTCATTCATCAGGGAGTGAAGGGTGGAGGAAAGCAGGCCGTCTTTGGAATTACGGAGATTGCCTGTGCAGGGACCTTCTCTACTGATGTGCGGGCTTCCTGTCAGCGGACAAAGCTCCTGTACTAGAAGCTATTACTGCAAGCTCCTCCTGTGACCGTATCCCAGCTTGTCCGACTTAGGGCCTAATACCCCCAACCCCACCCACCGCACTCCCCTCCCCACTTCTCTCCCTTCATTAATGGTTGTTCTGTTTCCTTATTTCCTGCCCCCTGGCCAGTTTCCAGTCACCCTCAACATGTTCAAATCAACTTTTCAAAAAAGTTTCTCTACAACCCCATCCCAAACTATAAGTCACAACTCCTTATTTCTGGAAATGTGCACTGTTTCATTTCTCTTGCAGCCTTAAAAATGGGTTCTAATCTTAGCTCAGAGGAAGTGCAGTAGTTCAAATCAGTCCTTGTCAATAAATGTTTCTTTAGCTCCTATACGCTAGACACAGTGCTAGGGTCGGGGGTACAAAAGTGAACAAGGCATGTAGTCTCTGCTTTGAGGCAGTTCAGTGACGAAATGTACACTTGAACATAAGTTTCAATCTAACAGGATAAGGGCCATGATATAGGTATGCAGGGGGCCTCGGGAAGCACAGAGGGCTCCTTGGGCCAGGCTGAGAGTTCAGGTAAAGCCTCTTGGGGGAGAAGCACCTGAACTGTCTTGAAGGAGAAGAAAGGTAGGAAGGATCCTACAAAGGCTCTGAGTTGTGAGAAAGCGCATCGAGCTCGAGGGCAAGCTACAGTGTGCCGCTACTAGAACATAAAGAGCCAGCGAACAGCAAAGAAGGGACTAAAGACCCAGGAGGAGCCAGGTTAGAGAGGACCCCCAAGCTAAGCTAAGTAGCATGCACTTCATTCAGAGGAACTGGAAAGCCACATTTAAAACAGTACAGTGACACAGTCACTTTTAAGCAGCCTGGTGGCATGGTCAGATCTGAGGTTTAGATAGATCTGACTGATCTAGGTGGGATGATCCTTAAGATAGACTGTTACATGAGAAAAGTAAGATGCAGTAAGAGGGAGAATATATAGAATATACTACCATTTCACGGCTGGGCATGGTGGCTCACGCCTATAATCCTAGCACTCTGGGAGGCTGAGGAGGGAGGATTGCTTGAGCTCAGGAGTTCGAGACCAGCCTGAGCAAGAGTGAGACCCCGTCTCTACTATAAATAGAAAGAAATTAACCAAATAACTAAAACCAGAAAAAATTAGCCAGGCACGGAGGTGTGTACCTGTAGTCCCAGCTAGCTACCCGGGAGGCTGAGGCAGGAGGGTTGCTTGAGCCCAGGAGTTTGAGGTTGCTGTGAGCTGGGCTGACGCCACGGCACTCTAGCTCAGGCAACAGAGTGAGACTCTGTCTCAAAAATATAAAAAGAATATACTACCATTTCTGCTAGTAAAACATCATTCAGGCATATGTATGTATATATGTATATTTACTTGGAAATGCATAGACTATCCCTAAGGATATTCAAGAAGCAGTGGTTGTCCCAGCTAGGAGAGCTGGTAGCTGGAGACAGAAATGACAAGGAGGCTTTTCACTGGATATACTTTTATACATTTTATTACTTGTTAAGAATTATTTTACAATATACCACCATGGTCAAATAGAAAACTTGGTGACTCTTCAATAAAAGGCTTGGTTCTTTTAAGCAAGTATAAACTTAGCAAGAATTAAGAAAAGTGGCAGAGAATGAGGCCAGTCCACTCATTTGTTGAAATCTTTGTTAATAGCTTTTTTTTTTTTTAAACCTGATCCCTGGAACATTAATATGTACTGTTTAGAGTTACTGTTTAAAGTGACAATTAGAGTTATGTCACTGTTCATGTAGCTACTTAAATATAATTATTGGTATAAAGATACAAAAAACGGCATGGGCACAAACTTAACAAAACAAACAAACAAAAGCACAAGATTAGAGGCAGGACAACCAGAAAAGAGGCTGCTGTGAGTCTCCGGGGAAGAAATACTTAGGGCCTGGACAACGTCTAGGTGTTAGGGAGGAGAGAAGGACAGGGTAAAGAAGGGAATCTGTTGAAAGAGGGAACAAAAGATCGTGGGTATTGTTGGTGGGAATAGTCTGGGAGTCTGTAACATCAGTCAGTGTGGGTACAGTTTTGGTACGGTGGGAATACAAAAACCAGCTGGATTTGGGGACCTGGGCTTGAGTTCCATTGCTGCTACTTGTTTTTTTTAGAGACAGGGTCTCCCTCTGTTGCCCAGTCTGGAGTAGAGTGGTGGGTCACAGCCCACTGCATCCTCAAACTCCTGGCAATTCTCCCACCTCAGCCTCCCAAAGTGCTAGGATTATAGGCGTGAGCAGCCACACCTAACCTCCCTGCTGCCACTTCTAATCTGAGTGACCTCTAGCATGCTCCTTAAATTCTCTGAGTTTCAGCAGGGCATGGTGGCTCATGTCTGTAATCCTAACACTCTGGGATGCCAAGGAGGGAGGATTGCTTGAGCTCAGGAGTTCAAGACTAGCCTGAGCAAGAGTGAGACCCATTTCTACTAAAAAAATAGAAAGAAATTAGCTGGACAACTAAAAAAATTATATATATATATTAGCTGAGCATGGTGGCACATGCCTGTAGTCCCAGCTACTCGGGAGGCTGAGGCAGAAGGATCGCTTGAGCCCAGGAGTTTGAGGTTGCTGTGAGCTAGGCTGACGCCACGGCACTCTAGCCTGGACAGCAGAGTGAGACTCTGTCTCAAAAAAAATTCTCCGAGTTTCAATTTCCTCATTTTTCCAGTAGTGACTGGGCTTCACAGCATTGTTGTAAGGACTAAATGACTCAATATGTGTAAAAACAAACACTTTGTGAAGAGTAGACCTGGCGAGGTTGAGCGAGGATGTGTGCTTAAAGACATAGATGGTACTTGAAACAGAAGCCATGTTTACAAGAAACCGATAGGCAGCATATATGGGAAAGGATGTGGAGATTGGTCCTCTGTTCCCAGGGCAGAGATTGCGCATTATCTAACCGTTATCTGCTCTTTCTTTCTGCCTCATTAACAGAACCCTGGTGTTGTCTGGGTGGCCATGTTCTCCGCTATAAAACTCAGCCTCTTTAAGAGGAAATGTTTCGATGGAACTTCTGGGGAGGCTGTCTCACCAGCGCTAACTCAGCTGGCAGGCCTACTCTTTGTCCTGACCTCTTCTGCTTCCTGCTGTTGGGAACGTGACGGGGGGGGGGGTTGGGGGGTTCCAGTAACCATTATTTGACGGTGAGGCCATCTTAAACATGAGAGCCACGCAGTAAGGACGGCAGCGGAGAAAGACAGAAAAAGCCTCAGTCCTTGATGACCACAGGTTATTGTATCAGTCCCGTCTGCCTGTCTCCAGACTTTTTTATGTAAAAGGAAAATAAACCCCTACCTTGTTTAAGCCACTGTTATTTAAAGCTTCTTTTTCTAGTAAACCAAACTTCTTCCTGAATGATACATATATTTTCCCAAAGAGATTTAAGGATTGAAAAGCTATATTCTAGCGCAGGAGTCAACAAACTTTTCTGGTAAAAGGCCAGATAATAAATATTTTAGGCTTGAGACTCTGTTGTTATGGTGCATAGGCAGCCACAGAGAATATGTAAACAAATAAGCATGGCTGTGCTCCAATAAAACTTTATTTATAGACACTGAAATTTGAATTTCATATAATTTTCATGTATCATGAAATATTATTCTGCTTTTTTTCCCACTCATCTAAAAAATATCAAAGCCATCCTTAGCTTGCAGAATACAAAAGCAAGATTCAGCCCCCAGGCTGTAGTCTGCCAACCCCTCCTATACAGGAAACAATTTCTACAAATTACCCAAGGTCTGAGCAATGTGAGCCTTCACTATGTGCTTGTTGGTTATCTTTGTGCT
The DNA here is from genome assembly GCA_008086735.1 of Cheirogaleus medius. NCBI lineage: Eukaryota > Metazoa > Chordata > Mammalia > Primates > Cheirogaleidae > Cheirogaleus > Cheirogaleus medius. The sequence goes on along the minus strand of VBSM01003218.1, from coordinate 4,062,724 downwards.
TCTATATGTTTCAAAACCTCCTTGGATGTGGCAGAACTGGGCCTATAAAATAATGAGACTGGTTTTGGAACAACATACCAACAATCTCACATCTAAATGAACGCTGCCTTCCCGTTGGTGACCTTGGGAGGGAAGAGACCAGTCCTGGTGATGCTGACCACAATATTACATGAAGCTTTATTTGAATATTTAAGAGTTGGTCTGTTGTTTAAGAAAACCAATCATCTTGCTCATAACCACACTTTGTAAGACCACATTACTGGTGACCGGTCCTGATGTTAAGCTAAGATAGACCAGTCTGCGGGAGCCTGAAGCAGCCTGGGGCAGCCCACAGGCATTGCCCTGTTAGCTCCTGCTGCCTGCAGCAGGTGACTGAAGCCACTAGTAGTGGCAGAAACATGTAGAAAGAACAGAGCAGTGGTGGAGGTGCCGTGGGAAAGGCTGAGGGGGACACTTCCTACTGGGGGCTGGAGAGACATGAGGGTTAGTTTTTAAAAAATCATGGTTGTGTGAGGTCTGATCATAGTACGTAACTTTTCTGAGGGGAAAGGTGCAGCATTAGTGGAAAAACAGTAGGTTGGTGCTCACAAGTTTACACTAGAGAGAGAAGATAAGGACGTGGATTGTAAAACCTTAAAAATAGTATGGAAAAAGCTAGTGGCATACACATGACAGTGCGTGTGTGTGTCAACGCCAGAGCCATTGATACTTTCTAGAAAAAAAAATCAAACTATTTATTCAATATCACGTGCACAAGTTATCTGGTTGATTAAAATGTTGACTTTTAGGCCGGGCGCGGTGGCTCACGCCTGTAATCCTAGCACTCTGGGAGGCCGAGGCGGGTGGATAGCTCAAGGTCAGGAGTTCGAAACCAGCCTGACCAAGAACGAGACCCCGTCTCTACTAAAAATAGAAATACATTAATTGGCCAACTAAAAATATATAGAAAAAATTAGCCGGGCATGGTGGCACATGCCTGTAGTCCCAGCTACTCGGGAGGCTGAGGCAGAAGGATCGCTTGAGCCCAGGAGCTTGAGGTTGCTGTGAGCTAGGCTGACGCCACGGCACTCACCCTAGCCTGGGCAACAAAGTAAGACTCTGTCTCAAAAAAAATAAATAAATAAAATAAAATAAAATAAAATAAAATGTTGACTTTTCTTTGAGTAGGTGTGATAGTACATGCACACATCCTTTATGCTGTTTGTGTGTGAGTGTGTGTGTACTCAGGGCAGAGTGGGTGGGGAGGTCAGTAAAAACATGTGTGTGGAGGGCAGGCGGTGATTTGGGTGTGAAAAGCCCAGAAGTGGAGTGAGAGGTGGTTTGTTATATAACTAGGGGTAAGAGTCAGGGAGAGAATGCTTTGATGGGCTTCAAGTCATGCCAATAATAATTGTTTAGCCTCATATATGGTAAGAACAGAGCGGGTGCTCTCTCTGTCTCAGTCTTTCCCTTGCTTTCTCTTTTTCCCCGGGCAGCTGTGCAAAGATATAACCATGTGACCCTGAAAGCACAACACTGAAAGCCTCTGACTGTGCCAAGAGAAGAGAGTAGGGAAACAAAGGCCAAAGCCAGGGCCAACACCAGCTGCCAGGAACTCCCATCCCCAGCAGAAAAATAACAGCCAGACTCTACTCACCATCACTTTCCTCACCAGACTGGCTCCATGCCTGGAGATGAAATCCTTTCCCTTCTCTTCACCCCCTCCTACCCTCCTGTCCTCTCAACTCCTGGGAGTGCAGCCCTAGGGCCCAGGAACCAAAAGGCTCTTCTTCCTCTCTTTGGAGGGACTAAGAGGCACTCTTACAGGTCAGGGAGACTGCTGAAGAGCTTGAGTTTGGGGCTACAGGAGAGGGAAGACGACCCTCTGGAGGGTGAAACCTGGAAGTGCAATAAGTTCTGTGTGACTTGAATACCAGGACCAGCTGTGTACAACTCTTTTTTTTTTTT
>VBSM01003218.1:4029291-4060677 GCA_008086735.1 Cheirogaleus medius | reverse complement strand
GACAGGGTCTTGCTCTTGCTCAGGCTGGTCTTGAACTCCTGAGCTCAAGCGATCTTCCTGCCTCGGCCTCCTAGAATGCTAGGATTACAGGCGTGAGCCACTGCATCCGGCCCTGCCTACCCTTTAAATGGGATTAAAAAGTAATAAAAAAATACTCAGAAAAAGCACTATAAAAGTATTGCTAGGTAAATAAATTGATATGTCCCACATCCTGGTAATGTAGTGAAAAGGACAGTTGTTAACGATTACAGTATTGGCAGAATATACAAGAAACTCAAACAACTCAACAACAACAACAACAAACTCATTAAAAAGTGGGCAAAGGATATGAAATAGACATTTTTTAAAAGAAGACATACAAATGGCCAAAAAACATATGAAAAAATGCTCAACATCACTATTTATCAGAAAACATGCAAATTAAAACCACAGTGAGATATCATCTTACACCAGTCAGAATGGCTATTATTAAAAAGACAAAAATAACAGATGTTGGCGAAGATGTGAAGAAAAGAAAACTCTTACACACTGTTGGTGGGAATGTAAATTAGCACAACCTCTATGGAAAACAGTATGGAGATTTCCCAAAGAACTAAAAATAGAACTACTATTCAATCCAGCAATTACCCAAAGGAAAAGAAATCATTACATCAATGTAAATGTCCAGCAACAGACGAATGGATAAAGAAAATGTGATATATATGCACAATGGAATATTATTCGGCCATAAAAAATAATGAAATCATGTCTTTTGCAGCAACGTGGAAGGAACTGAAGGCCATTATCTTAACTAAAACAACTCAGACACAGAAAGTGAAATACCACATGTTCTCACTTATCAATGGGAGCTAAACAATGTGTACATGTGAACACAGAATGTGGAATAATAATCGTTGGAGATTTGGAAGGGTGGGAGGGTAGGAGCAGAGTGGGGGATGAGAAATTGCTAAATGCATATAGTGTACACTGTTTGGATGGTAGCTACACTGAAAGCCCGGACTTCACCACTATGCAATATGTCCATGGAACAAAACTATACTTGTACCCTTTAAATTTATACAAACAGAATATTGGCAGTAATACATCCAACGGGTGATTTTTGAAGTGGCAGAATTGAGCTTTTGTCCTCTCATGAGACACATCCATTTTGTAGCTTCTACTGCTTGCCAGATATCACTGATATCCAATAAAATGTCAGGCTTTTTTTGACAAACTTTTTGGGCTGTCATTTTCTTTCAAGATGATAAACTGAACCAACACCAAAATTATTTGATTTGCCTTTCTACTGTGTCAGCCTTGGTCATAATCTCTCAACTCTTTTATTTATTTATTATTTTTAGAGACAGAGTCTGGCTCTGTCACCCAGGCTAGAGTGCAGTGGTGTCATCATAGCTCACTGCAACCTTGAACTCCTGAGCTCAAGCAACTCTCTTGCCTTAGCCTCCTGCGTAACTGGATGTGCGCCACCACACCGGATACTTTATTTATTTATTTTTTTGTAGAGACGAGGTCTTACTATGTTGCCCAGGCTGGTCTTGAACTCCTGGCCTCAAGCAATCCTCCTGCCTCAGCCTCCCAAAGTGCTAGGATTACAGGTGTGAGCCACCATGCCCAGCCATCAACTCTTTTAAGTGTTATCATGGCATCTACAAAGAAACATGAAATGCTACAGGATTGAGTGGAAATAAAGACCTGATCTTGCTTTGCACCATGCTGTGTGCCCTTGGGCAAGTGACCTGGTTTCCCCATCTGTTACATGATGTTTAAGGCCCTGTGGCACCCGCAGCCTATGGAATCCATAACCTATGATTTGGCCTTTCTCAGGATGAATGCAGAATTTTGCTATTGGGAACCTATGCTGCATGTCATTTTGTTTCAAGATGGTAACTTGAAGCAGTTGAAGTTAAGGTGTATCTGCATAGCATTTAGGGGGGCTTCCATTGGATCAAAATCAGATAATCATTTGTAGAAGGAAAAAGAAACAGACAGATCAACTTGAAGGCCCAAATGACTGAGTTAAAACAGAGAACTTTCTTCAGAAGGCTATTACGTGGATCTCTCCACAAACAACAATGACGCTCAGGAAAGCCCAGGGCCCTCTGAGGGGAACAGCCCTTACAGTACTTTCCGACAAAGCAAATTGGTTCTAAAGCAGCACTAACGGCATAGATACAATATCCTGTATTCTGGAATCTCAACCCACACCCTCTGGCACTATAGACCCTGTGACTATAGAGTCACATCTCTCATTGATTTTGTTACAGAGACGGTGTGGGTATCATGAAATGTAAATAAGCTAGTGAGAATAAACAGGAACCTTCTTCTCTAGGGCCTGAGAATGTCAAGTCCCCACCATGTGCTCGTGCACTTAAGAATCCAGGAAGCAGGCCGGGCGCGGTGGCTCACGCCTGTCATCCTAGCACTCTGGGAGGCCGAGGCGGGCGGATCACTCAAGGTCAGGAGTTCAAAACCAGCCTGAGCAAGAGTGAGACCCCGTCTCTACTAAAAATAGAAATAAATTAATTGGCCAACTAAAAATATATAGAAAAAATGAGCCGGGCATGGTGGCACATGCCTGTAGTCCCAGCTACTCGGGAGGCTGAGGCAGAAGGATTGCTTGAGCCCAGGAGTTTGAGGTTGCTGTGAGCTAGGCTGACGCCACGGCACTCTAGCCCGGGCAACAGAGTGAGACTCTGTCTCAAAAAACAAACAAACAAAAAAAAAGAATCCAGGAAGCAGATGCCAGATCTAGGACCTCCCAGGAAGCCAACAACACGACTAGAACAGACTCTGAGGTGGCGACCTGCACTCCTGGCTTACATCCCTTACTTCTGCAGAGTCCTTCGGTGCCTCCAGCATTTCCTTAGACTCTTAGAACCCATTCTTTTCCCAAGGGGATTAGCTGCTTCCGTGCAAGGCAAACAGAAATGCTTTCTGCTCTTCTCCATTTACGGAGCGCAGCAAACACGCAGCGTAGCTTGCTGCTGCTGTCATTAGGTCAGGCTCCTTCCACTCTTGTCATCTCACCCTATTCCTCTTACTCACCTCCTTTCTTGACCACCAGTTTTTGTCTGTCTCATATTGCCTTTAATGGATTTCCCTTATTGTCCCCACTCCTTCTTTATTTTTTAATTTTTTAAATTTTATTTTTATTTATTTATTTATTTATTTTGAGACAGAGTCTTACTTTGTTGCCCAGGCTAGGGTGAGTGCCGTGGCGTCAGCCTAGCTCACAGCAACCTCAAGCTCCTGGGCTCAAGCAATCCTGCTGCCTCAGCCTCCCGAGTAGCTGGGACTACAGGCATGAGCCACCATGCCCGGCTAATTTTTTCTATATATTATTAGTTGGCCAATTAATGTATTTCTATTTTTAGTAGAGACGGGGTCTCGCTCTTGGTCAGGCTGGTTTCGAACTCCTGACCTTGAGCTATCCACCCGCCTCGGCCTCCCAGAGTGCTAGGATTACAGGCGTGAGCCACCGCGCCCGGCCAATTTTTTAAATTTTAAATTAAAAAATTTTTTGACATGGCAGTGTCCCCACTCCTATTCCAAGGGCTTCATGACTTCATTTTTATGGGGATTTTTGAAACTTCTTCTGTTCCTTGCTACCCCCCCGCCTTGGCCTAGGAAGTCAGATAGACCCAAGAAAGAATTCACCTGAAGGCTCCGGCAAAGAAGGCAGGGAAGGCAGCACCCAGAGCAGAGAAAGATGGCAAGATGTGGCTTTTACACATGGGGCCTGGGTCACCGTCCTTATTCTCAGTGTGTAAACCCAAGGGAGCCTCAGGAGGCCTTGGGAGTGGTAATAAGTACTTCTCGTCACGTCTCCTTCTCCTGTGTCATAAATCTACTCTTCAGAGGGCAGAGGAGACCCACAGCCTTTTATGAACCCGCCATTCTCTTGGGCTATGATAACCACGCTACTTTGAGCAGATCACACTCATTTGGAAGAAGTAACTGAATTCATCTGGCTTCCAAGTGATCTGATAGACCAGGGACAACCTGAGACCAGCTTGGACCACACAGGTGTAGGTTCTGCAGAGTCCTGGGCTGAACTTAAGCCTTTTGGGAAGTGACTCCAGGATACCCTTGTACCCTCCCAGAGTCTGAAAGCATGAGCTGGGCTGCACCACATGGAATGAGGGGTATTTTGTTTTTCTAGGGCATTATTGGAAAAGTTTTCCAAATGTTCAATTTTATCCTGGCGGGGCTGAGGGTAGATGAAGGGGGAGTTAAGGGATTGAGATAGGGGAGAATGGACTCGAGGAACCCTGTCCCCTAGAGAGTCTGGAGAAGTCTCCGTGGAAGCATGATGGCAGGAAGCCATGGCTCCAGGGAAAGGCAGGCCGAAGACAGGATTTGAGTTGCCTTTTAGGGAAGCAGCCTTACCAGCAGTTCCAGTTTGAAAAATAACTTCACCAGCAGAGATCAAGTCTTGGCTCCTTCTATCTGGAACACTATAGAGAGCACATTCTTGGAGTCCAATCCTGAATCTCCCTAGTCACTCTTTAGCCCACCGCCTGCTTAAGGGAGGCAGTGGAGACTCTTATGGCCCTTTGCTGGGGTAGGTCCCAGGGGCCTCAGAGGAAGTCTGGCCTCCGAGTTGGATATGGTTGATAATTATTGACAGCAAAACAGACTGTTCTTTTGTGCAAGGAACAAGAAGAACATGGGCCCCATTGTCAGGGGAGAGAGAAGTAGCTGGATTTCAGCATGACCTTTCTGGTTCTCTTTCTGCCAGAATCTGCCCAATGAGCTCTTCCCCATATGCATTGCAAGTGACGAAGTTAGGGAGAGGAAAGCCAACAAAGATGGGGGGCCTTCTCTTGGATCGGAGGTCAGTAACCCCAGAGAAACAGACGCCAACTGGAGGTTCTGCTGCCGTTTCTACTGCGGGCATGAGATGGCTGGGGTCAGACAAAGCAGGAGAGGCAGTTCTCTCACTTGCTAGAGCAGTCTCGGACAGTGTTTGTGACAGAGATGGACACGAAGGTCCAGGGATTATGGCAGCAGTGGCCCCTGGCTGTGGGAAGGTTGAGTCCCTGTAACCCACCCTGCACAGCTCAGTTACAGCCCTACCCGGGACGCGCCTCCCCTGAGAGGCCATCCTTCCCAGCTCCAGCACACGAGCTCCATTTCCTCTCAATTTGGTAGCATGTTTTCTGTAGTACGGTTTTTAGGCTCCAGATTGGATTATATTTGTCTTCAAATTATTCCATTTACCATAGAACCTTTCTCCTTAGCCAGACTGCACAATACCTTGTCCCTCCTTTATCCCCCGAAAGCACACAGCCCAGTGCTAGACGCACAGCAGCTACCCATCATAACTTGTTCAACTGAAATTTAAAGCAAGTGACTGGAACAAACAGCACAATCGACCTTGCACTATGTGAAGCACCTGCGATGCCGATGTTTCTCTCTTCTGCCAGACTCTACCTCCCTGGTAAGCTCTCCCTCCCACTTTGGAGAAGACAGTTTTATACTCCCAATACTCATTTTTTTTTTTTTTGAGACAGAGTCTCACTCTGTTGCCCAGGCTAGAGTGAGTGCTGTGGCGTCAGCCTAGCTCACAGCAACCTCAAACTCCTGGGCTCAAGCAATCCTTCTGCCTCAGCCTTCCGAGTAGCTGGGACTACAAGCATGTGCCACCATGCCCGGCTAATTTTTTCTATGTATTTTAGTTGGCCAATTAATTTCTTTCTATTTTTAGTAGAGATGGGGTCTCACTCTTGCTCAGGCTGGTTTTGAACTCCTGACCTTGAGTGATCCGCCCGCCTCGGCCTCCCAGAGTGCTAGGATGACAGGCGTGAGCCACCGCGCCCGGCCCCAATACTCATTTAAAATCTCTAGCACCCCGTCCCTGCCCTTCATGTCAGCTAATGACCTGTCTCCTACTTCATAGAGAGCAATGGTGTGGTCAGAGGAGGTCTGCCCCAGCCCAGCTGCATGTGGACCATGCGGGCCTCCTTGTTCCAGCACCAGAAGTGTCCCCATTCCTGAGGCTGGGCTGCTGCTTGGACTCGGGAACCACCCCTCCTCTCCTCACTTGGCTTCTCCCCTTCCTTTCCCAGAGCTTTAGTCTCTCTCTCTCATTTGCAATTAAAAAGAAAAAAATCGCCTTCATATTAATATTAATACCAAACACTCAGATCGTGCTGCTCACCCTGTGGCAGGAACCGTTCTAACCGCTTTACACAAATCAACTCATCGAATCTTTGCGTCGCTCCTCCAAGGGAGCAGGTGCCATTCAATTTCAAAGACAGGAAGGGGAGCCATGGGTTGCCCGAGGTCCTGCCGCTGATGCGTAGACTTGAGGGTGCAGACAGCCTGCCTGCCACCTGCAGAGAGCTCCGTGCTGACAGATCCTCTCCTGCCGACCTGACTTTATTCCTCTCGCACGCAGCAAGGTGCCTCGCAATCACACCGGCTGTGACCGTCTCTCCTCCCCTTGCTCCTTGTGGCTCTGGCGTCCCCTCTCATAGCTCCTAGGGAGGTTGACCTACATCTTGCTGACACCAATGACTGACTATCCCTCGTCCACCGCCTTCCTCGCCTCTGGGGACTTAACACAGACCATGGCTCTCCTTTGAAAGCGCGCTCCCCTCCTGCTCTCCGGGCCACTCCAGCCAGGCCTCGGCGTCCTCCTGTTCTCTGACTGTCCTCCGTCTCCCCACGCTGCTTCCCATTGTCCACAACCCTCGGTGGGCTCGTCCACCCCCCTGGCTGTGGGGGCCACACAAATGCTGGCGACCCTCACACTGCGGCTTGTGCTGGCCTTGCCGAGCTTCACGCCCATGCGCCCACGTCCGCGTCTGTGTTCTCTTGGCGTCCAGCTGGCGTCTCGAACTTAACGTGTGTAAAACCAAGCGCCTGGTTCCCTCCCACCGCAAACCCTAGCCTTCTCTTTCCTAGTCTTCTCCATCGTGTTAAATGAAACCACTGTTTACTCTGTCGCTCAGGACAGAAGCCTCATCCTTAACTCTCCGCCTTCTCCTACATCTCACGATGAAGCATCAGGCCTCTGCATCTTACCCTCCAGTACATTCCACGATGGACCACTGCCGGCTACCTCCCCTTCCTCCACCTAGACCCGAGCCTCTGCCCTCTCCTGCTGGCACCAATGCCCTCTCCCTAAGTCTTCTAGCTCCACTCTTGCTCCCGCTGGCCCATCCTCTACAAAGCAGTCGGAACGGTCTTTCTAAAGTAGGTTTGCAGCACAGCCTCTTCCCTTAAAAAAGTCCAACAGGATGCAAATCCCTTTCTGTGCCCACAGGCCCTACGCACCTGGCCCTGCCTGCTTCTGCAGCTGTCCTCTCTCCTCCCCTGGGTCACGATGGTATTGTCCTATGGCCTTCATTTTGTCCCCGGAACATGCCCAGCTCTTTTCCGACTCAACGTTGCGACTCAAATGTTCTTGGAACATTCTTCCCCCGTGTGTGACAGCCTCCGGCCTCTGGCCTCCTCACCTTTCAAGCTGCAACTTTGATGCCCCCTGTCAGACGGGCCTGCCCCAACCTCATAAGCTAAAGAAGCCCAGGATCACTCTCTCTCCTCCTTGTGTTCTGTAGCACTTATCAGGGCAGGAGAGTACCTTGTTTATGTTGTCTGTCCACAGCCGCCCCCAAGTCTCTCGCCTCTGGCTCCCTCAGGTGGGACTTGTCTATTCGCCGCTCTCTTCCCAACACCTAGAGCCCTACCTGGCACATGGCGGGCACTGAATATCGGTGGTGGTCTCCAGCTCTGCTCTGGCTCCTGGCCTAAACAGTGAGTATCCTTCGGAGAAAAAGGAAGTCCCAGGGAAGGGGGAACGGGGCTTTGTTCAGCTTTTCCCACCCCCAGGCCTGTGTCCAGCCTCGGCCGTCTGCCTCCTGCCTCCTGCCCAGTGTGGGTCAGCCGCCAGCCAGCGCTGTGCTGGGTAGGGTGTGGGTGGAAAGGGTGGGGCTAGGAGGTCAGTGACAACACAGCCGCCTTCCAGAGGGATGGGGCTGCGGTCTAGTGACTTTGGCTGCACCTGATTAAAAATACCTGGACTGGCTCACTGCAAACTTGAGGGCCAGTAGCCCGCTTTCCGGTCCCATCTTTGCTGTCTTCCAAGCTTCATTTATGGGAGCAACACGAGAGCCTGAGCATGAGCCACGTGGTGACCTCGTCAGCTGAGACAAACATTTGTTTTCTGGCTATATTTAGAGAGCGCTCTCCTGCCTCTCCCTCAGCCCTGGCCGGGAGATCTTGTTCACCTTTGTTGTGTCTGGATTTGCATTTGTGGCACAGCTTTTTACCTGTTGTTCTTAGCCTTGTTGGAGTTCCAACTCCTCTGTGTTTCTTCACTTAGCTTTCATCTGTGGTGCTCTTTCAACTTCTAGTTACCAAGGCAGTGACTCGTATTATAAGAAAATGGAGGCCGGGCGCGGTGGCTCACGCCTGTAATCCTAGCACTCTGGGAGGCCGAGGCAGGTGGATAGCTGAAGGTCAGGAGTTCGAAACCAGCCTGACCAAGAGCGAGACCCCGTCTCTACTAAAAATAGAAATACATTAATTGGCCAACTAAAAATATATAGAAAAAATTAGCCGGGCATGGTGGCGCATGCCTGTAGTCCCAGCTACTTGGGAGGCTGAGGCAGAAGGATTGCTTGAGCCCAGGAGCTTGAGGTTGCTGTGAGCTAGGCTGACGCCACGGCACTCACCCTAGCCTGGGCAACAAAGTAAGACTCTGTCTCAAAAAAAAATAAGAAAATGGACAACATTGGCTCCGGCTGAGCAATTTGTGACGATTTTTCTTAGTGTCTTGTGGCCTCCCAGGGGAAGATGGAACTTGGTGTTCCCTTCTCCTTTCTGCCAGTCACATGCTTCACGGTGTCAGGAGTGCCCTCCAGCCATGGCAGGGTGACAAGTGCAGACCCTCCCCACAGACCTCTGGACTAACCCTGACTACCTTCAGGGGCATCTGAGCCCGCCTGCTGGTTGGGTGAGTCCCGGTGGGACTAAGATGGACAGCTTGGTTAGGAACCGCTTGCCCAGCAGCACTGTCTCTGCTCAGGGGCCATTAACCTAGGGACAGTCAGGGCCAGGAGAATGGGAGCCTGTAAGCCAAGGACAGACTGTACAGGGACTCAACTCTGCTCCTGCCGTTTGGGCATGGCTGTCTGTTCCGGGGTGCAGGAGGAGGCAGCATGGCCCCGTCCACACCAGCCAGGCAGTGCTGTGCAGGGAGTGAGTGGGCTGCCCTCCCCTCCGTGGCCATCATGTACCTTCCCTTGGGGTCGCGGCTTCTCCACCTGGGAAATACTGCTCCCGAGGCAAGGAGACTGGTTCTTGGGGGACTGGAAAAATCACACTCTTACGCGTACAGCTCTGACCTACGCACAGCACACACAGAGGTGTCTGAAGACACTCTTGAGGGGAGTGGCAGTGGCAACAAGGCTGAGAAACGCCATCCTCGTCCTTCCTCAGATGCTCTTGCCTTTCCCTCTCTGGTCAAAACTTTGCTTTCAGCAAAGAATCTAAAACACAATTCTGCTAAGTGATACACATCTGATTATAGTTTAAAATAGCACCTCTTACAGGAATATTTGATAAGAGGACTGACGACAAATTAAGATAAAAGGAATACGTACGGCTCTAGTGGCAGAACTGTAGGTCGGAGCAAGCAGAGGGATGTTGCTTTTTGAAACACTTGGATTCTTGACCACATCATTTAAAATAAAAGATACGAACACACTTGTCTGCCAAAATATCTTTTTTTTTTAATTGACTTTACATGTAAGAGGCCTCTCTTAGGTGTGGGTTAGAAACAGACATGTTGGAACTTCTAGCAGAGTTTGATAGTTTTTGGCAAATCAGAATAGGGTTTTTGAAGTCAGGATGATTCTGGAAAATCCAGGACTTGTGATTACATAGCTATGGGGCTCTCTCGGTGTTCCTGAAATCAGAGCTTCTGGCTTTGGCCAGCTTCACTTTTGCAAAAGGCAGTTATCAGTACTTAATGGACCCAGGCAGAGACCATGGTGGCTGTGGGTGTGTGTGCAGGATAGGAAGAGCTCTTTGCAGTCCAGATGCTCTTTCTGCACTTTTCCTTGGGCAGAAGCAGCAGCCTGAGCCCCACAGGGCCCACCTTGCTCTGTGGACGCACCCTGTGGATATGTGTGCCTGAGCTGCACTCCCAGGAGCATCTCGGGCAAGGCTCAAGGTCCATGACGTCATCCTCCCACTATTCTTGGCTGTAACCAGAATCTTACTGGTGACTCATGTCCACATTTGGCTTTAAAGGTAAAAGAAACTGGGAGCAACTGGATATGGTCCATATAAGAACAAATAAAATGACTGCTTGAAAAATAGATCCCACGCAAAATGCAATTAGGACTGCTTAAACTTGGACTAGACAGGGCAGATGGGAGAGGTTATTTATATGGGGAGTAGTGATAAACTCTTCTCTTTTTCTGCCTTTTGGATGTAGATGGGATATAAATAATATTCATGCTTTATTTATTTCTCTCTGCTAAGAACCAAATAAAAGAAACTGGGCTTGATTTGCAATGGCAGAGATGTAGGGCGGATATAAAGAGGTATCTCAGTATGTTGTTAGACATTGGTCCTTTGGGTACTTTGGTTTTTTTTTTCATTTGTTTTGTTTATGAGACAGTCTCACTCTGTTGCCCGGGCTAGAGTGCTGTGGCATCAGCCTAGCTCACAGCAACCTCAAACTCCTGGGCTCAACCAATCCTCCTGCCTCAGCCTCCCGAGTATCTGGGACTACAGGCATGGGCCACCATGTCCAGCTAATTTTTTCTATTTTTAGTTGTCCAGCTAATTTCTTTCCATTTTTAGTACAGACGGAGTCTCGCTCTTGCTCAGGCTGGTCCCGAACTCCTGAACTCGAGCAATCCTCCTGCCTTGGCCTCCCAGCGTGCTAGGATTACAGGCATGATCCACCACGCCAGGCCTGAGGTACTTGGTTTTGTCTCTTTTTCTGGAAAATGTGCAAAAGCGAGGCACAGTAAGGACAATTTTGCTTCAGTGGAGCTGGTTAATATTTACTAAGTACCTGTGAACTAGAACCTTGGTAGGACCTTATAGAAGACAGAAAATGCATATTCCCTGTTTCCTGAAAAGTACTGATTTGAGGATTAATTATTCTAATTCTTTTCATTGCTAAAGGCCAAATGCAACAGGGTAGAGTGACTGGAAAGAATATGTGAGCACTTGTCCTGGCTCTGACATTCACTAACTTTCTGACCTCGGATGAACCATAGTTTCCTCATTCTTAATTTGGATAAACCATCCTTTGGCCTTGATCAAAGGTGCTTCTAGCTAAAGGTATTGATGGAAATTGATTCCCAGGTTTGAATTTCAAAACCTGTACAATCCATCCATTTGAACATCCTCCTGTCTACCCACCCACGTATCTCTCAGAGAGCATCCACTCTGTGGAAGGCATTGTAACAGGGACAGGGATGCCATGACAAATCAGACACTGTGCCTGGTCTCAGGAAGGCAGATGACAGTCTGGTCAGGGCAGACGGAGAAGTAAGCAGGCAATTACAGTGCAAAGTGGTGAGTGCTCGGATCTGATCAGCAGAAGGTGCTACAGGACCTCACTTGAGGGATGAATTGGAGGGGGCAGGACTCTAGTCATGAAGACCAGTAAGAAGGCTGTTGCAGCAATTCAGGGAGGAATGGAAGTGTCTGAACAGGAGAAGGCAGGGTGGGCAAGAGTTTCAACAACACACTGAGGGAGAGGCCTTGATTCAGGGAGAAGGCCGGAAAGATGGGAGGCTCAGATCAGAGGGTGGAGATAGCAGTTCCTCACCATGGCCAGGACCAGGTGTGGCCTTGAGCAGGGGGGCTGGATGTGAGTGGATAAGAAGATCACTTTAAGTGAGGCCAAGGACCTGGGAGGCTTCTACTAGGGCTTTTTAAAAAACTATGATAGGGCCGGGCGCAGTGGCTCACGCCTGTAATCCTAGCTCTCTGGGAGGCTGAGGCGGGAGGATTGCTCGAGCTCAGGAGTTCAAAACCAGCCTGAGCAATAGCAAGACCCCGTCTCTACTATAAATAGAAAGCAATTAATTGGCCAACTAAAAATATATAGAAAAAATGAGCCGGGCATGGTGGTGCATGCCTGTAGTCCCAGCTACTCGGGAGGCTGAGGCAGGAGGATTGCTCGAGCCCAGGAGTTTGAGGTTGCTGTGAGTGAGGCTGACACCACAGCACTCACTCTAGCCCGGGCAACAGAGTGAGACTCTGTCTCAAAAAAAAACCAAAAAACTATGATAGAATACATATAACATAAAATTTATCATCTTAACCATTTTTAAGTGTATGAAGTACATTATATGGAGTGGATTAAGTGTTTTAAGTGGCATTAAGGACATGCACATTACTGTGCTACCATCACTACCATCCGTCCACAGAACTCTTTCATCTGGCAAAACGGAAATTCTGTACCCATTGAACACTAACTCCCCTTCCCTCCCCACTACCTGGGCCAGCCCCTGGCAACCAACATTCTATGAATTTGACTATTCTAGGGACCTCATAAAAGTAGAATCATACAATATTTGTTCTTTTGAGACTGGCTTATTTCGCTTAGCATAATGTCCTCACGGTTCATCCATGGTGTAATATGTGTCAGAATTTTCTTCCCTTTTAAGTCTGAATAATTTTCCACTGTACATACTCCTATCTCTTTTAAATGTTTGATTACGGCCCAGAATAAGAAATGTAGTTTACATCATCAGCTAATGCGCATGTATACATTATGTTACTAAAAAAATATATTAGCATATGTTTTTATATAATAAATATTTTTTAAATTAATACAAAACCACCCTTCCTATATGTGAAGTACTCTGATATTTTATTTCTATTCTGTTTCTTTTAAAAATGCTGGTCACAATCCTCTAAATCAACTTCATGACACATTAATGGGTTGTGATCCCTAGTTCGTAAATAACTGGTCTGTTTGGACACTGAAGTTACCCAGGATGACAGCGGGACTGGCGTGGAGTGGTGCCAAAGCCTTCAATGAATAAGGAGGCGCAAACGCACTGCTCCATGCATTTGTTTTCATGAATGGCCTATAATCTCAGCACAAGCTATCAAGGAAAGGTCCACACGATCAGTTTATATCTGGTGTAAGTAGGGTAGTTCATGGATTTGCTGTTTTTCCCCAGTGGTCTCCAGTTGGCATGGGTCTTTTGCTTGATTTATTGATTTATTACTGCCAGTGACCCTTCCCCTCCCCTTTTCTGTCTTAGGAATAACCAAATAAACTATCCTTTTCCATATTCCCCGGCTCCCACAGTCCGACCTGGGAATGTGGAAGGGGATGGGAACCGCAGCAGGAGGTGACTGCGGCGGGCAGCCCCTGCGTGCTTCCGAAGGCGCCGGTGTCTCACAGCTGCAAGCACTCCCCAGAGGGGAGGCGATGTCCAGGGCAGGTGGCACGGACTGCTGGAGGCGCGCCGTGCTGAGGGACGAGAGCAGGGCGGCAATGAAGAGCAAGGGTCAGGCTGCCCACAGTGTGCAGTAGGAGGAAAGCTGGGGCGGCTGGTGGGAATGATGGTCCAAGGTCGAAGTGTTTCTCCATTGTCTCCCTGGGCCACTACGCCCTCAGCTATTTGTGTTAAACATTAACACAAAGTACCAGGAGAAGTTCACCATCATTAATTAGCTAATCTCTGTGGCATCCCCACAGGATGAGGTCAGAATGATCACTATCTCAGGAGCAACGAAAAAACAGGCAGGGTGGGAGGGAAATTCGTGTATTCTCACATTCACGGAGCACCCACTCTGTGCTGCAGTGATGTTAAAGATATAATACAACTCGAATGAGACAGTCCCTGCTTTTTGAAGGTTGACCTAAGCTGGGGCACAGGGATGATTAGGCCAGGAATTCTGAGCTAAGGACTCGGAGTTTGTGAAGGTCCAGTGATGAGACAGAGTTTGGCTTGTTCAGAAGAGCAGAGTCGAGGTTCTGTCAGGAGTCTAGCTTTCGAGAGTGCACAGCCAGGCGGGGACTGGTGTTGCCAAGATTTTGGTGGGTGATTTGACCAATGAGGGTCACAGAGTGCCTTAGGATACCTCAGTGCTTAGGCTGAGCCATTTGAGCACCAAAAAATATACCTCAAGAACATCAGTAAAACATCGTGAGCTGGAGATTCAACTACACAAGAACTTAAGGAGTTTTATAAAACATTATTATATGTGGCACTTTATATTCTTCAACGTTCTATTATATCCATGACTGCATTCTGTCTTTGTAACCCAGTGAGGTGAGTGGGGTGGGCCTTCACTTGCCCTCACATCTCTACACCCCGCACCACTTTTCCTTGAGAAAGGAACTGAGGATCACAGGGCAGGTAACTTGTTCTGTGCTACCTGGAAAAGGAACCTGGACCTTCTGACCCAGGTCTAGGGCTCTCTCCACTGCTCCCAGTACGCCTCTTCAGGTCCAGACCCTCCCCTCCAGCCCCGCTTTTTCTGCACAGCCCTGCAAGCTCGTGCTTGCTAGGAGGGGCTGCCCCACTAGGAAAAGGGACACCTGGGGCTTCACACATGTTGGTCCTCGGAGGCAGCAGCGTTGTATGCCATGTGTGAGTCTGATGGGTGCTGAGAACTCAGTCCTCCCTTTTATCCCCCTCTGGGGAGGGAAGAGGAGAGCTTTAGCTACACTGCCCCCACCCCAGTCAGCCGACTCAGTGAACGGTTCCTCTTGCTGGGCTCTGGGAGAGGGAGTGTTGTGGTAGCCCGATGTCACATTTCTGGGCTAGAATCGTGACTCTGCCATTTACTAGCTGGTAACTTCAGGCAAATTTCTTGACCCTTCTGAGCTTCAGTCAAATGGCAATACTAATAAACACCAAGCAGGATTGTTTTTAAGACTCAGCTTGGACCATAGGCCAGGTTCAGTGAATAGCAGCTGGTGTTAGGAATGGTGGAAGGAGCTGTTAGCACCAGCGGTTCGGAAGTCTCTGCAGTTTTATCCGAGGGTCCTGGCCCTGCCCCTCTCCGCTGATGGGTCAGGCTCTGTCGAGCTTGCCCACTTCATCCAGGGCATCCTGAACACAGGACGCCATTGTTCTGGGATCCAGAAGGACTCGCAGTGTTGCCTTGGGGCATCCTGACCTAGTGAATCGCCTCCTGTAGGAGCCAGTACTTTCCCATCCTCCCCCAAGGAGCTCATTTACTGCAGACCAAAATAGCTCCAATGGAACTTGGGTCCCAGGAAGGCCAGAGCAGGCCTTGAGCCTCAGATTCCAGGGCAGGAAGAGCTTACTGGGGCTTCACACCCACTCCCTGCTCTGTCTCCAAACAGGCAACCCCTGCAGTGGGAATCGAGGAGGTTCCTGCTGCTATCTAACTTCATTTTTCTCCCAGCCTTACGTCCCAATCTGCTCGAAAGAGCCCTCTGGGGTGGCAGAGTCCAGTGGTGCTGCCCTCAGCCAGCTAAATGCTGCGATTCTCAATCTCTATTTCGCTTGCTCAAATCCTATTTTTCAAACTCTACTTGCTCTTCACCTTTAGACCCCCTCTGAGGTTTTGTGTTCCCTCCTCCATTCAGGCAGGGTCTGGGGTGGGTGGGAGCAGAGCTAGTCCAACAGCATGGGAAGGGTGCTGGCAGCCAGCGTTCTCCTGACATGGGAACAGGAGGGGGAAAGGAAGGCTGTATCCAAGGACACAGTGTCTTCTCTTTTTGGCAATCCAGAGAGATGCTAGTGTTTTCTTAGCCACACAAGTACCCAAGGGGCACCTCGGGGCAGAGCCCAGCAGGTGCACGGGTGAGGACCGGGCAGGTTGGGGGGAGGCAGAGGGAGGGCTTGAGAGTCTGGGTGCACAAGTCAATTTTCCAGGAAGTGGATGTGTTCGCTGAGACAGGTGGTTGGCCTGGAAAGTCAAGATCATGGCCTTACTTCTTTATTTCACCTCACTGCTGGCGACCTGGTTACTCACTAGGCCAAGGGGTCCTGATTGTGCGCTCATTCAGCAGATATTCAAGGACTGACTCACTGCGTTAGGAGTTGGAAATGCGGAGATAAAAGGAACAGCTGAACCCTGCAGGAGGTAGCGGTTTAGCGGCCAGGATTACAAGCGTGAGCCACCATGCGCGAGCCACCATGCGCCTGGCCCCAAGGGACTGTTTTATTGTTACTTCCTGTTATTGAGAATTTAAAATGGATCCAACTGGGCAGAAAGCATACCAGTCCCCAAACCCCACCCTGCCCTTCCCTAGGGAGCATGCCATCTCCCTCTTCACACGGATTTCTTTCTCCGTTTGACTAGGGGGTTAGGAGAAGAAAGCACGGCAGAATTATCATGTGCTTTGGCTTTATCCACTTTGACCTATGGGGGTAGCACTATGGTTTCCCCAAATTCAGATAGAAAGGAAACAGTTACAAGGAGACCCCTTAATGAGGTCTCCTTGCTTAATGTTAGACTCACAGCTGATCATGTGTGTCCAGTAACTGGGTGGTTTCAAGTCTTTCTCAGGGGCAGGGTCTTCCTTAGACACCTGAAACTGTAGCCTCAGCACCTTGCCACCGTCCTGAGCTCCACAGACTGGCAGCACCGTGGTATACGCCATATTGCACGAGAGTAATCACAGAAACAGGACAATTCTCCTGAAATCACTCGCAATTTAGCTACCTGAATAATCCTTTTCTCCCTTTTTGCTACCTTTCTTCCCAGTCCTTCACTTCCCTTTCCCACTTCACCAGGCAAAAGGATGGCCTGTGGTAAGTGCTTCTTCCCTACCTGCCCCTTTAATCCTCTCTTTTCCATTCTCCTCTCCAGCTCCCCTCAACGCTCCTCATCCCCATTCCTCGGAGCTACTAAGGCACTAGGTGCCCTTGTCGGCAGGTTTGGCATGTCATCTCCAAAATGTTATTCAGCCCCTCTGCCATTGCATGGCTCCTGCCAGTGCCCTGCCCAATGGCTTACGTCACACACTAGGGGTACCTTCCGAATGCCGTACAAATCCACGGTGCCCTCTGGAGGTGTGCGGCTTAGCAGCCGTGGTTTCAACATGGCACTCAAAAGCCTTCAAAACAACAAATCTGTCTGGGGAAAATGTAGGCTTCCTGGTGGAGACCCGGTTTTCAGACCGGACATTTAAGCCTGTGAAAAATGCCTCCTTGCATCGGAGTCTGTCTGTTTCTGCTGACGTGAGGTTCAGAGCCTTCCACAGAGTGGCCTCTAAAATCTCCCTGCTCCTTCCTCTCCAGCCTCACTGTCCCCTACTCTCCACATGACCACGTGTCTGGGCAGATGGATGATCTGAATGTGCCACGTGCCAGCCTGACTCCACACCTGAGGTTCCTCCCGATGGCCATGCCTTCTCCCTAGGTCAGAATCCTTATTTGAGCATCAAAGCTCCACTGGCATCCCACTCTGCCTGGAAGCCTCCTGTCACCCCAGTGCAGTGACTCTTCTCTATTCTCTGACTTTTTTAGAAGTCTGTTCCCCTTGTCTGGCACAGTGCACATCAAACCACTGCTGAAAACCAATGGCTTCCAGCAGAACTAGAGTGCAATTCTTCCTTCCTATCCTGAGGGGGCCCTGTGTGATCTGAGCATGGCTCCCTGACCTCATCTCCTCCTGCCGCACTGGCCTTCCGCTCACACCCTCACCACACTTGCATCCATCTCGAGGCCCTGGCCTTGCTGGCTGTCCCTCTGCTTGGTGGACTCTTCCCCAGACATCAGGGGCTACGAGAAGTAAAATCTATAAGGGCAGAAGCTTTTTCTTTTGGCGTATTAACCATCGTATTCCAAGGGGCTCAGGGCAGTGCCTGGCACGTGGGTAAATAAAACTGACGGAAAGGTACGAATAATACACCGCCCTGAACCGGCTGCCTCTTTCTTCCCTTTGCACCAGCCTCTCCCCCAACAGTAAGCCTCCCGCGGGCAGAGATCTGCTTCTGTGTCTGGCACCCGCCAGCATGCAGCCAGTGCCTTCGGCATGGCTTCTTTCACCCACGTTTGTCGAGAGAATGAAGACAGAACTGGTGGAAATACTCCCTCACGCCTTCCCCACAGGGCGCGCGGCAGCCTGCGGGGCAGAGAAGGAGTAACCGTGGTCCTGCTGGGCGGCCTGCCCCCAGCCCAGCCTCTGGGCGTCTACTCCTTTTGCAGCAGAGCAGGTCTGCGCCCGGGTTCTTCCCACCGTCACTTTCTGAGCTGCTCAGAGTCAGGAAAAGGGTATCTGACCTCCCAGGACTGCAACTGCCCTGTCATCACACACCTGATCCTAGGAGAAAGCAGGGTTCTGCTGAACTAATCGCTTGATTTAAAAAGTGAGATCTAGAAAGATTTATTAAAAGATCATGACTTTGACTGCTACATTTCAAAGATCAGGAAGACGTTTAGGTGCAGAGTTAAATATTCCAAACTTACCTCATCCCTCTGCTCTCTCTCTCTGTCTCTCTCAAGGGTAAGCATTCCGTTCTTCTTTCAAAGCCCAGTCCTTCTCCATACTTGGGAATCTGGAACGGGCACTAGGCCACGGCCTCGTCTCCTCTCGGTGTCTGCTGGGATCTGTAGTTCCCAATGAGTGGCGTCTGCTTTTCTCTGGGCAGCAATGGGCTGTCCTTTTTCAGAAGGACATCTGGAAACAGGAAACCTGGGCACAGTGAGATGGAAGGGGGCTATTAGGAGGCTTGCTTTCTATTTTCAGCATTCTGTGAGCTGGTTTTGAGGAAGACCCCACTCTTCAAACCTGTAAAATGGGAATAATTATCTCTCTCTTTTCCTGGCTGCCAGATTGTTTGTTGGGTGGGGTAATTAGTCAGCACCCATTAAGTGCTTTGAGCTCATTCCAGCAAGGAACGCTTTATAAATAAGAATTGTTATCTCTAAAGGGGAAAACATTAATTTTGATTGCCTAATTGCCTCCATAAACCAACTCTGCCTATACATCCAAAAGATGCTGTTTAATTCCCTGCCACCCACGCTGTGCTTAAATGGTTTCCCTGCATCTCACTCTGTTTGGTTTCATCATCTCTAGTTTCATATCCTCAAGAATAAACACTCCTTCTCCTCTCTGAAAGAAAAGAATGAGACAGGCCTGGTGTGGTGGCTCACGCCTGTAATCCCAGTACTCTGGGAGGCCAAGGTGGGAGAATTGCTCGAGTTCAGGACCAGCCTGAACAAGAATGAGACCCCGTCTGTGCTAAAAATAGAAAGAAATTAGCTGGACAACTAAAAATAGAAAAAATTAGCCAGGCATGGTGGCGCGTGCCTGTAGTCCCAGCGTCTCTGGAGGCTGAGGTGGAAGGATCGCCCAGGAGTTTGAGGTTGCTGTAAGCTAGGCTGACACCATGGCACTCTAGCCCGGGCAACAGAGTGAGACTCTGTCTCAAAAAAAAAAAAAGGAAAAGAAAAGAATGAGACAGACCAACTCTGCTGCATGCCAAAAGCACAAAAAAGTCATAAAGAAGGAAAGATTTGGACCTGATTTGAGCTCTACAAACTTCGCCTCCTTCTTCCAACCAGTGCATGAAGTGACAAGGGGGCCAGTCTCTGTGGAAGAGGCTGACCTTTGTTCCCACTGAAGAAGGAACTGCGATTTCGTTGCAGCAAGAAGGATTTTTGAATGATCTTAATAAAAACTCCCTTTTCTGGAGACTTGTAAGGAGAGTTTTGAGATCCAGCATCTTTACTTTGAGGACAGAGACGGTACAGTGTAGTAGAAACAGCAGCAGATGTAGAATTGAAATAGTTAGAATTCTGACTCTGAGACTTCAGGCAAATCATTTAACCTCTCTGGCCTTAGTTCCTTTACCTATGAAACAGAGATAACAATATACGTTGGAGTTTTTTGTAAAGTGCGCAAAGATTAGTTGTTACATGAGGCAGCATGATGCAGTGGTTGATAACAGGGAATTTTAAAATCAGACACACCTGGATTAGAATTCCACATGGATTAGCCGTGGAAATTTGGTAAAATTTCTTAACCTCGCTAAGCCTTAGTTATATTGTCTTTAATATGGGATGAGGATTAAATGAGACAATGCGTGTAATGGACCTAGCACAAAGCCTAGCACACACCCATTTCTCAGTGAATGTAGCTAAGGCTACCACCATTGTCACTGGATTATTATTACATGTCTGACTCCTGATCATCTCACATTGTGGTCATCAAATAAAATAATGTGAAAGAGCTTTCCGAAGTTGAAAAGTACTACACGAAAGTGAGGGATTATTAGAATTAAACATACAAAGAGGGAAGCGCATTCCCCTTCCAGCTTCAGAGCTATATGGGATCAAGGACACACTTGCTTTTCAGCTACAAAGAACTGCAAACATGTAAATGGTTAGTAAGAGCAGGATTATTTGATTTCTCATTTTAGATAGTGGGTAATACCAATATCCAACTGAAGAATAAAAAGGACTCCTCTGGCATCCTGTGAGTGGATACGCCAGGTCCGGGGCAGTGTGGTTGTGTACAGTTATGCATACGTACTATGTGTGCCAGGGAAGGGTATTCAGCAAAACGTCAAAAGTTGTCATTTATGGGTAGTGGGATTTCAGACGATTCTCATTCTCTTTGTACTTTTTTGTCTTGCTTGGATTATTGTTACTCTGAGTATGTATCATTGAAACAAAACAATTAAGACAAAAGACAATGGATACTGAATGATCAGATCTCAGTTTGTAAAACATTGGAAGGATCCCTAGGATGCTCCTCTAATCCCAGAGAAGGTTTTCTTAGGTATGAAAATGGATTTCTGGGAGCAAGGAGTAGTTTGCAAAAATCATAACGACAAATGCCTGTGAGAGGGACATAGTCAGAGGGGCATAGAGTCCCTTCAAGATGGCCCTGGAAAGGGAGGAAGAGATGCCTTTTCATCCCTGTTTATTTCATGGGCTGTAAGAATATGGTGGCTTCAATCACAGGCTGTGTACACACGAATCTCCTTGTTTGCTATGGTAACATGTGGTTCCTGTTTTTCCACCTCTGCTCTTTCTGATTCCTTAGACTCTGGCTGTCAGAGAGAACACTGACCTCACCTCCTCATTCATGCTGCCCAATCACCTTTTGTCTTGAGGGATTAGGGGATGGGTGTGGGAAGCCTACCTGTAATATACTTCCACCGTCTCGCTGCAGTTCAGAACCAGATGCACAAAGAACAAACGAGCTTCCCAGGAAGACATGAAACAGAAGGTATAATGACCGCATGCCTTACCATTCGTGATACTCTTCTTCCCAGAGAATTCCCCGCAGGCAGGTCTGCACATGTTGGAGGCAGTGTGTGTGCTGGGCAGCCCATCCCCAGTGAGGACAAAAGACTGGGGCTGGTGGGATGGGCAGGCTCTTTGCTGTTGCCACAAAGAACTCAGTGTCCTCAGAAATAACTGAGTGTATTTGGACTTCAGCATCAAAGCCCATGTTAGTGTGGAGCAGGAACAAAGAAGGCTGCCATGTTGGGTCTTGCGGGGTGTAAACTGAACAACTCTAGGGTGCGCCATGCCATGCATACAGGCTTGATGTGATTGGTACCTCTTAGAGTTGTGCCATATGAATCCAGGAAGGTCATTTTTCCTGAGCATACTGACTTGCAGAGAAAGAGGTCTTTATAAAACCAAGTAGATTGGAGCTTGGGTAGCCCTTAACTTCTGAAATGAACTGATTTGTCATTGGTTAAAATATATGCTCGGTCACCTGTTTTCTTCACATTACCAACTTTTTAGTGTTCCATCTGGTGTCATTATTACTCTGCTCCAGAAACAGATGCTGAGTGGGGCCTCAGTTTCCATGACTGTACTATGATAAGGCTCCTTCCAACTCTATAATTCTACAGCTCAGAGTGACTGAGTTTATTAGGTGATTTCCTAGGAAATAAGGAAGAGAACTTCAGTAAGGATGATGCAAGAGAGGTGGGAAGATAACTTGAACTTAGGAGTTTGAGACCAGCCTCAGCAATAGTGAGACCCCGTCTTTACTCAAAATAGAAGAATTAGCTGGGTGCAGTGGTACACGCCTGTAGTCCCAACTACTCGGGAGGCTGAGGCAGGAGAATCACTTGCACCCAGGTGTTTGCAGTTGCAGTGTGAACTATGATGACACTACTGCACTCCAGCCTGGGTGACAGAGTGAGACTCTGTCTCAAAAAAAAAAAAAATTACTCATAGGCAAGAAGGCAGGCTGGGGATATCAGTCTCTTTTTGCAGAGGTTGGGCTAGGGCACATACCTTCTCAGTGAACCTATTCACTCAGTGGTCACTAGCAAGGGCATCTGAAAGTCAAGATCAAATGATGCAGAACAGCTCAGGAGAGGCGGGGTTCCTCCAGAGCATTGCATGCTGTTGTTTCGCACCATGCTGCACAGCATAGGGGTCCTGGAGATAGTGAGACCTTGTCCCTGTACACAGGAAGGGCAGAAATAGGGAAATGACACAAATATCTATTATATAAGGAAACACAGAAATTGGGAAGGGCCCACAGGAACAGCATAAAAACATGAAGTGCAACTGGGAGTTTGAAGGTAGAAGCGATTAGTTCAAATTAGGTAGGATCAGGAAAGACTCAGGAGAAGAGAGAACATCTTTACACTCTTCCACAATAGAGCCAGGCCTGAATTATGTCCAGTGGGCACCCATTATCTGTTCCATTTCTCGGCTTGGAGAGGGAACAGATGGGTCTGGCATTGTGAAGATTTGTTCAGCCTTCTCTGAGTGGACCTTCCACTCCTGGGGTGGGTGAGAAAAGGTCTCCATTGAGGGGCTGCCTCAGTCACCTTCAAGATCAATGAAAAGGAGCTATTAATGGCCCTTTGACACATGGCCCCTGGGCATGGGATCTGGTGAGAAACCTCAGGTCACCGCCCCCACTTTACAGTTGAAACCATAGGTTTTAAACTGGGGTGGAGTTTCTGAGCTTTAGTTTCCCATCTATCAACAGGAATAATAATAATACACCTGTGTTACCTTGCTCTCAGGTTTGCTGTCAAGCTTAAATGAGACAAGTGAAAGTATCTTGCAAAGCCCAGTATTACGTACCAGTTAAGAAGACAGACTTTGGAGCACAACGGACTGGGTTAAGTTCCCCTTGCTGTGCACTTGTTGGGTGACCTGAGGCAAGTTACTTAACCTCTCTGTACCTCAGCTTCTTCATCTACAAGATAAGGATGCTACTAGGACCTTCATCACAGGGCTGTTGAGGATTAAAATGAGGTAAGTGTAAAGCGCTCAGAAGAGCACCTAGCGCATGTTAATACTGCACTGCAGAAAGCGCGCCATCATAGTTACTGCTGTGAAGTACCGGACGGGCTGACTACGATTATGATGATTACTTCCCAGATACAGAAGCAGAGCATTCTGCTGTGTCTATATGCAGAGGAGCACACGAGAAGCATTGAGTTCTGCCCTGAACTCCTAGTCCAGGCTTTAAAAAAGAGCTATAAAAATGCCATCTAACTGACGAAGGTCTGGAGGGAGAGAGGCGTGCCTCTCGGCCATCCTGAAAAACATCCGCTCCACCCTGGCAATACTTATCTCTTTGGCTTGTTTCTGGCCAAAGGTTCACACTTGGCATGATCTTATCATATGCAGAGCTTTGCCCCAGACATCCCTGTGCTGAGGGGCTCTGGCTGGGTCGAATGTATTTGAGGGGCAGCTGCAGATGCTGTTTATTGGTCTGAAATGTGGAACCAGCTTGGAGACAGCAAGACAGGCTAGGCTGACCGCAGATGTGGGCACCTGTGACCTTTGCATGGAAGAGTCAAGAGTTGGATTCCAAGTCTGAAAGTAAGATTACAAAACTTTGAGATGGAATGAGATTCTGCGTTCTTACTCATGCCCCAATATATCACACCATCTGGCCTTACATCTGCCTGAACTACCCCAGCGATTTACAGTGTTCAGTGGGCAGTCACATGCTCTCTTCTGCTCCTCACAGCCATCCCTGTGGCAGATGTTGTTATCAATGTCCTCAGATAAGAAGACTGAAGCACAGAGAAGTTTAGTGACTACCTAGAGGTCACCAGGCTTTGTTACTGAAGGAACGAGGATTCCAAGTGGTGTCGCTCATTTTCCACTCTAGTGTGGTTTCCGCTACAAAAACAGCAACATATCACCTGCTGAAGCAGGCAGAGCATCCTGAGATTGAAGAGAGATGCTGAGCACTGTGCTAACCGAAGGAAGAACACCCAGTGCCACAGCTTGGGCAGGGTCAGGGGACGGGTTTTAATGGGGATACTGGTGTCCTATTTGCTCTGCTAGTTTCCCCAAAATGAAATAGTCCCACAATAAAAATATTAACATGGGCCAGGCCTTATAGATCTGTCCATATTTCCACTGTTTGTTTTATCCCAAGGATGAGAAAATGGGAGAGAGGTGGTTTCAAAGCTTGCATCACAAGCCCTGAGTCAGAAAGAAAGTTGGCTGTTTAGGTGTAGACAATATCTGCTTACTCTCCTTCTGGTGGAATGAATTCACTTCTGTTTGGGATTTCTGTGTCTTAGCATAATAAATTCTGGGCACATTCAGACATAGAGGAGATGGTGGTGTATCACAGTAGATGTGTGCTGAAGAATCAATTTGTGAGTGTTAGTGCTAAAGGTTAAGTGGTTACATAAAGACTGCTCTGAACCCTGTATAGTTGAAAATTGGGGCCGGGCTCGGTGGCTCACACCTGTAATCCTAGCTCTCTGGCAGGCCGAGGTGGGAGGATCGCTTAAGGTCAGAAGTTCGAAACCAGCCTGAGCAAGAGGGAGACCCCATCTCTACTAAAAATAGAAAGAAATTAATTGGCCAACTAAAAATACTTAGAAAAAATTAGCCGGGCATGGTGGCGCATGCCTGTAGTCCCAGCTACTCGGGAGGCCGAGGCAGTAGGATTGTTTGACCCCAGGAGTTTGAGGTTGCTGTGAGCTAGGCTGACGCTACGGCACTCTAGCCCGGGCAACAGAGTGAGACTCTGTCTCAAAAAAAAAAAAAAGAAAAAGAAAAGAAAACTGGGTGAATCAAAGAAATGGGATATAATCATATTTTTGTCGATTTTTTGCACTCCCCTCTCTCGCCTTACACACCTTGACCTCATTCTGGCTGTCTAGGTACTAAATAGGCAAATTTGTTTCCGCAAAGGTTGCTTCTTTTAAGGCTGTGCTGCCATCTCCTGGAAATAGTTGGAATAGCAAGAAATTTGTTAGGGATTAAGGACTTCCTACAAGTAGCGGCCACTTAGAGGTGGTGCACCTGGAAGTGATGTGGTTGTGCCAGTCTCAACTTACCTTGGCCTGGTCTATTTGCTGATGCTCCTACTGTTTCCTTGATTTTTCAGGACAGACTTCTAAACTTGGTTCTGAGAAACAGATTGTTGTTGTTATTTTTTTGTAGCCCAATAATTATGTTATTACTAATGATCTTCATGATCTAATGTCAAATCTGAGACAGACTTGATCAAACATTTTGGCAACCTCAGTTTAGATTGATGTGCACTTTCCAGACATCTTGGCTTTGCCTCTAGAGTTTTCTGTGGGGGAATGAATATGGCCTGGTGAGGGGGAGGGTCTTAGGGTGGAGCCCCTCACAAAGAACACTTGAGAATATGTTGATCCCGAGGGCAGTGTTCCAAAATGAATAGTGACTCCATCAACAGGGGCTAGTCCTGAGTGTGAGGGCCACATTTTTCTCTCTGCTCTGTCCCCTACTCTGAATTTGCTGTTAGAAAACAAAGTTAAATACAGATACCAATGCTACTTCCCCACTGTTGTCACTCTCAATTTCTCTTCTATTTTTATTTTTGAGACAAGATCTCACTCTATTGCTGGGGTAGGGTACAGTGGCATCATCATAGCTCACTGTAACCTCAAACACCTGGGTTCAAATGATCTTCATACCTCAGCCTCCTGAGTAGCTGGGACTACAGTTGTGCGCCACCATGCCCAGCTAATTTTTCTATTTTTTTGTAGAGACAGGGTCTTGCTATGTTGTTCAAGCTGTTCTCAAACTCCTGGCCTCAAACGATCCTCCCACCTCAGCCTCCTAAAGTGCTGTGATTACAGGTGTGAGCCACTGTGCTCGGCCTCATCTTTATTTTTTAAAATTATTTTCTCCTTACTATTTATTAATATCTGACATACTACCATATATGTTTTACTTGCTTATTTTTTATTGTCTCTTTCATTCCACTGTGATGTAAGCTCATGAAAGCAGACATTTTTGTCTCTTTTGGTCACTGTGGGATCTCCCATGGCTAGAACAGTGCCTGCCACCTAGAAGGTAGTCAAAAAGTATCTGTGGAATAAGTGGAGTCCTCGCTTCACTTTCACGTGATCACAGGGTCCATACTTCTCTTTCCTCAGAGTCTGATGGACTCGATGCTTCTGCCTCAGCTTCCATGAGGACTTTCTGCAGAGAGCTAAAAGCCCAGAAGATGGGTATGTCTATGCCTGGTGACAAGGGAAATGGATGTATGACGTAAGCAGGTGCTTACCCTGTGTCTGGCCTGTCTAATCTAATCTCTAGGGGAGTAAATGATTCCAAGGAAGTTTTGAAGAGACTTCAAGAGGTAGGGAAGTGGAGAGAAACTAAAGCCAAGAGAGCCTAGTATAAATGGGGGAGGCTTGGTAAAGTCTGGGTGAAGCACAGAATCTAATAAGTGTGATGTATGTATCTGTGTAAGATTATGTAATAATTATTATATCTACAATTTATTGACTACCTACTCTGATCCCAGTGCTTTATTATAAATTGCATTACACACTGTATGGCTTTGTTTTTTCACAATATCCTTATTTCATACAAGACAATGAAGGCTCAAGGAGCTTAAGTAGCTCACTGCTGCGATGAGTGTGCAGCCCCTGAATAGAAAGCATAGACTTAGTTCTGTCCCAGCAGCGGAGCATAGTGGCTAAATACATGTCTTTGAGACAAAAGAGCCTTGGTTTGAGATCTTGTCACTTACTAGATGCGTGACCTTTGGCAAACTATTTAAATAAGCTCCAATTTCCTCACCTGTAACAGTTGTCTTTAACCTACAAGAGGTTGAGGGAAGAATTAAGTAAGAGTGCACGCAGTGACAGGCCTTTTAGCACTGAATAACTGTGAGTTAGGCCTAGGAAGGCGGAACATTCAGGAAAAGCGGCGAGCTGTGATGTTTCTTTTCAGCGCCTTTCCTAGACTACTCTCCTGACGTCCTAATTGCCACCCCCGCAGAAGCTCAGAATTAGAAGCGTGCACGTAACTCCCCCTCCATTACTGGAATTTCTTCCGTCCAGCCTCCGCTGGAACCGGTTAGTGTGAGAGGACCTCCTCATCCCACCAAACAACTTCGGTTTCGTTCATGGTCCATCTGGCCTTGTTCTCTATCCCGAAGCTGTTGGGCCGGTTTGTTTTCTCCTGGGACAGAGATAGTTTCTGGGGCGCGGCATGCTGGGGGTTGGAGTCCGAGCACTAGCGTTTGCCTCTACAGGTCCGCAGAGCCGAGAGCTGGGGAACTACAACTCCCAGAGTGCTCCGCGCCTCCGAGAAGCCTCGTGTCTGCGGGCGTTGTGGGCGCTCCAGAGAAGTCCGCGGAGGGTGCTGGCGCCGGCGGTGAGGGGTTCGGCTCGCAACGAGGAGCGCGGAGCTAAGGTGGTTCCGGCACGTGTCGTGACAGGGATGCGGCAGATTCTGCGAATCTGGGGTGTAAGGCGGTTCCCAGGTGCCAGGCCAGCCCAGCCTTTCTTTGCTTTAGAAACAGCCCCTTCCGTTGGCTTCTCCAGGAGTGGAGCTCGGGAAGGGTTGTGGGCGAGGCTGTAGCGCTCTCCGCCTCTCCCAGGCCACTCGGCGAATCCCGGCGCCTCCGAACCCGCGGCCACGCTGACGTCTGAGGAGACAGGCCCCGAGCCCGGCCGGGCTATGAAGAGCGACTCCTCGACGTCTGCAGCCCCGCTGAGGGCGGCCGGGGGGCCCCTGCGCAGCAGCGAGCCGGTGCGCGCCGCCCTGGCCCCGGCGCCGGCCGTGGACCTGCTGGAGGAGGCGGCCGACCTCCTGGTGGTGCACCTGGACTTCCGCGCGGCGCTGCAGGCCTGCGACCGCGCCTGGCGGGCCCTGGCGGAGGAGCCCGCGGGCACGTACGTGCTGGGCGCCGTTCATGTCGGGGTGCTCTTGGGAAGGGCCTCAAGATCTCAGGATCTCTGTCATTCCCAGATTGCTCACGAGGAATTTCCACCTGGCTTTCATAAGAGGTTTCTCTCTCAGAGGCCCGTTGCACATATTGTGCCCATTCCAGGGAGGAGGAAACTGAGGCACTGTACAGTGAAAAAGGGGTCAAGTTGCATAACAGAGCTTAGTGGGAACCCACAGCCAGTTCTTTGCTCCCTGTTCCAGGGTAGAATGGCACGATGGGGCGGTTGAATGTGTATTAAGTTAAATTCTGTCTGTAAGCAGGTGGCAGAAGTCCTCTCCTAGGTGACACCCTCCCACCGCCTCCAAGTTGTTTACTCTGACTTTGGCTAATGTTGGGCAGTGGAGCTCATGGCAGGAGTAGTGTTCTGGTCCAATCAGAGGATTGGATTAAAACATCAACTGCCATGTCAGTTGTATTTAACTCACACTAGTTTTGAGCCTGGGGCCTCGTGAAGCATAGGAAGACTCAATTCTCCAAAACAAACTCAATAAGTATTTGTCAGTCACATACAACTCAGTTGGCGTGCAGTGTGAAAATTGATTCTAGCACCACGTGAGTGGCATATAACTCACGCACAGAAAACAAAAAATAACAAATTTTTCATTAAATTAGAAAGGATCATTTTGGTTTTGGAGTTTTTATTGTATTTTCATAGTGAAACACCATGGCCCCAGGAAAAAATATTTTTTGTCTAGTGTGGCAATGTGTTAAAGAACCCACAGAAAACCTTGGTTCTGCATTGCTGTTTCTAATGGCACCAGCCTCCTTTGGCAGATGATGGTGTTTCTTTTTATTTTATACACATTAAAACATTCATGCAAGTGGTGTTTCTTTGTGGATTGTAAAGTTTGGTTAGGCCACACTAGGGAGGGGGTGGGTAGAATAATCAAAGCTGGCCACAGAGAATGACGAACTGTGTTTTTAGGGAGCTGGGTGTGGGCTTATTGCAGTGGATGCAGAAGGCTTTGCTTCTGGGTATCTGGAGAAACCATACTAGGTCATGCTAAAAGGCCAGTTGTGGGGTTCCTGTACCTACCACAGTCAGCCAGACACCTTGCTCCAAGTCTGTTTCTTCACTAAGCAAACTCTTAGTACCAGCTCTTTTTCGACCCACACACCTGTGCTGCACGTTGTCGTTTCCCCTCAGGATTACCCTTCCTGTTCATTTAAACCTGATTTCATGGACACAGCCCTGTGTTTGGCAATAGCTGATTTGTCTTTGAGAAGTTTACAGGAACTTTTAGCTTCTGGGGGAAAGGGCAGTCCATGAGGCCAGTTGTGAGGCCCACCTGAATACTAATGAGAAGGAGAGGGGTGATGGCTGCAGAGTTGTGAGCTGGAGAACAATCCCAGGGTGGATGTGGGAATGGAGATGGAGGAGAACCACTTCTAACCCTAATTGGTCTTTCTGCTGACAGTTCCTTGGAGGTGAAATGCTCCCTGTGTGTTGTGGGGATCCAGGCCCTGGCAGAAATGGATCGGTGGCGGGAAGTCCTCTGCTGGGTCCTTCAGTATTACCAGGTCCCTGAAAAGCTACCCCCCAAAGTCCTGGAGCTGTGGTAGGTCCTTGTTGGTGACTCATTGGATCAGTTCAGGAACAAGAGGATTTTCATGTCCTTTGCTAAATCAGGCTCTAATACCTCCTCTCTTCCCCTTCCCTACCATTTCCTTCCAAATATGATTCTTTCCCCCACCTTTTATCAGACCACAAAACAGCAATAAGGTTGAGGAAGGAGGAGTTTAGGAGTGGGTAGAAGAAAAGAAGAAGAGAGGGGACACGGAATAGGAGTGAAGTGAGATGACAGTGGACAGAACTGAGAGAGCTGCTTGTTATTTCCTATTTTTAAAAGAAACCTACATACTGTTTTCCATAATGGCTGTGCTAACTAACATTCCCACCAACACTATGCCAGGTGTTCCCTTTTCTCCACATCCTTGCCAACACTTGATTTCTTTTGTCTTTTTGATAATGGCCATTCTAACTGGAGTGAAGTGGTATCTCATTGTGATTTTGATTTGTATTTCCCTGATGATTAGTGATGTTGAGCATTTTTTCATATTCCTGTTAGCCATTTGGTATGTCTTCCCTCCCCCCGCCCCCACCCCACCCCCATAACTCAGTGTGGTATATCTTCATTTGAAAATTGTCTGTTAATGTCATTTGCCCATTTTTTTTTTTATTTCAAGAAAATATGAGAGTACAAACATTTTGGTTGATTTTTATATCTTTGCCTCTCCCTAGCAAGGGTTAGAGGTATGCCCTTCCCCATTTGCCCATTTTTTAATCAGGTTTTTTCTTTTGCTGTTAAGTTCCTTATATATTCTTTATATCCATCCCTTGTTAGATGTAAAATTTGCATATATTTTCTCGTATTCTGTAGGTTATTTCTTCAGTCTGTTAATGGTTTTCTAACTCCAAACCTTGAGCAAGCCTCCCAGAGTGCTAGGATTACAGGCTCGAGCCACTGCGCCCGGCCAGTTAATTGTTTCCTTTGCTGTGCAGAAGTTTTTAAGCTTGATGTAATCCTATTTGTCTATTTTTGCTTTTGTTGTCTGTGTTTTGAGATCTTACTTAAAAATTCCTTGCTTAGCCCAATGTTATAAGGTGTTTCCCCTATGTTTTCTTCTAGTAGTTTCATAGTTTCAGGTTTTATAATTAAATCTTCAATACATTTTGAGTTTATTGTTGTTTTTTTTTTTTAAATGGTGAGAGGAAGGGTTCTGGTCTCATAATATAGTTACCCATTTTTCCTTGTACCATTTGTCGAAAATCAGTTGACTGTATGTATGTGAATTTGTTTCTGGTTCTCTATTCTGTTCCTCTCTGGTCTATGTGTCTGTTTTTATACCACTACTATGCTATTTTGGTTACTACAGCTTTGTCGTATATTTTGTCTTTTATTTATTTATTTCTTATACGCCATATTTGCTTACTTCCTACTTTGTAGTATATTTTGAAGTCAAGTAGTGTGATACCTTCAGCTTTGTTCTTTTTGCTCAGGATTGTGTTGGCTATTTGGTGTCTTTTGTGGTTCCATATGAGTTTTAGGATTTTTTTTTCTATTTCTGTGAAGAATGCCATTGGTATTTTGATAGTGATTACATTGACTCTGTAGGTCACTTTGGGTAATATGGACATTTTAACAATATTAATTCTTCCAATCCATGAACATGGGATATCTTTCCATTTATTTGTGTCCTCTTCAATTTCTTTCATCAGTGTTTTCTTTCTTTTCTTTTCTTTTCTTTTCTTTTCTTTTCTTTTCTTTTCTTTTC
>VBSM01003218.1:3988621-4007615 GCA_008086735.1 Cheirogaleus medius | reverse complement strand
GTGCAGTGGCATCATCATAGCTCACTGCAGCCTTGAACTCCTGGGCTCAAGTGACCCTCCTACCTCAGCCTTCTGAGTAGCTGGGATTATAGGCTTGTGCCACCACGCCTGGCTGATTTTTTAATTTTTAATTTTGTAGAGACAGGGTCTTGCTATGTTGCCGTGGCTGGTCTTGAACTCCTGGCCTCAAAGATCCTTCTGCCTCAGCCTCCCAAAGTGCTGAATCACTGTGCATGGCCTGAAATGATGTTTAAAGCTTCAAAGCCTCTTTTCTACTGAGGGTAGTGATTAGCTTATCGTGGTCCTCTGAGAACAAAGCAAAGGGAAATGACTAATACTAAAATAGAAAGAATATAAGATTGACATAAGAAAGGGTTTCTTGCAGTGGAATTATAAAAGGGCTGCAAAGTTCTAGAATTTCCTTTTTTGATGTTCTGCAAAACACAGGCTCTCCTTCCCAGGGAGGATGGCCACAGGTGGCCTGGAGGTCTCATCCACCCTGCCCTTTGCGAGCCTACACTCCAGACAAACCCAGCGGTTTGTGGGACCTGCCCTAAATTTTCCTGCTTCTTGTTCACACTGCTCCCATGTCCACCTAAAATGCCCCCAGGTCATCTTGGCATGTCTCCATTCTTCAGGGTCCCTGTGAGTATTCCTCCTTTAGGAAGCCAACCTAGAAGTTGTCTTTTTCTCCTTTGAACTCCCATTGCATTTGATCCTACACTTCTTAGGCACCGCCGGCTCTGTCCTTGCTGTGTGGACTGCAAGCCCCTTGGGGAGGGTTCTCATCCTAATCATTCCTGTATGTACTGAGCGCCAGCCATATTCAAGCACTGGGCTCGGTGCTGAGTGTTCAGTGAGGAAACAAAAGGTTCCTTTGCCTCACAGAGCCTATGCTCTCTACTAGGAACGTCAGAAAACTGAACAAGTAACTTTAATTCGGTGCAATAAATGCGATGCTTGGGGCAAAAGAGGCTATGACAGCAAATGGTATGGGCCCTTGGCTGGCTTGGGGTTCTCCAGGTTTCCTGTAGGAAGTGACATCTAACTTGAAAGCCGAAGGAAAGGGCCGGGCGCAGTGGCTCACGCCTGTAATCCTAGCACTCTGGGAGGCCGAGGCGGGTGGATAGCTCAAGGTCAGGAGTTCAAAACCAGCCTGACCAAGAGCGAGACCCCGTCTCTAAAAAAAAAAAAAAAAAAAGAAAGCCGAAGGACTGAGTAGCAGTTAGCCCAGTACTTCTCAATGCCATCTTGCACATAATAACCCCAGAAATCTTTGTTATAGGAATAAACAGAATAGGCAGCCTTGGTAGTTATCTCAGCACAAGGTCTGTGTAAGGGGTGTCAGACTGATCTTGAGGAAAGGAACTCCCAGGTCTCTCCATCTCCCTCATCCTCACCCCCTAGATAGTTGGGCAGTGAGGCTTCAGCAGCACGCA
Source organism: Cheirogaleus medius (assembly GCA_008086735.1). Classification (NCBI taxonomy): domain Eukaryota; kingdom Metazoa; phylum Chordata; class Mammalia; order Primates; family Cheirogaleidae; genus Cheirogaleus; species Cheirogaleus medius. Next base: position 4,006,176 of record VBSM01003218.1, on the reverse strand, counting down.
GGGGACCCCTCACACCTCACAGGGACCCAGGAGAACAGAACTTGTCTGAGCTCCACAAGCCCAGATTCGAAATAGAACTGAGAGAGAGAGATAGTGTGAGAGAGAAAGCATGAGATCTGGTTGGCTAGAGAGGGGAATCTGAAATATGAGTTTGGAACAAACGTAGGACTTAAATATCCTCTGCTGGGTCAGTTTACCCTTTGCCCCAACCCCCCAGCCCCACCCCCAGCTGCACACACTGGCCCTGAGAAACAGACTCCTGGTTCTATCAGAGAAGGATGACCCATTTTCAGAGGCCACCCCCATGAGCCCGTCACTGTTTCCCTCTACACTGGCGCTCTTACCTGCTTGGAGTTTTGCTGTACAAGCTTGGTCTGGCACTGATGTAGATGTGGGCACACTCAGGGCCTTAGAAGTGCGGGAGCAAGTGAAGCAGGAGGTTGTGGGGTGTGAAGGAAAGAGCTCAGGCCAGGGTCAGAGGCCCTGGATTCTGGTGCAGGCTCTTTTGCTGCAGAGCTGTGCAATCTTGAATTTGTCCCTTTACCTCTCTGAGCCTTAGCTCTTTCATCTGTAAAATAATGGAAAGGGAATCCTACTGTGTTTCCCCGAAAATAAGACCCATAAAACAAGCCCTAGCAGGATTTCTAAGCATTTGTGAAATATAAGCCCTACCCCAAAAATAAGACCTAGTGATGGGTGTGGCTATGCAGCGTATCTGGACAACCCATGCATTTTCTCATCTGCCTCATCGTCACAGCTGCTATCCCAGAGGTGACCGGAAAGGTGCGGGCAGCCCCACCAACAAGGTCGGCTCCCCCTGTCAGGTCCCGGCCATCCTGTGCGTGCTGCAAGCTGAGGCTTTGAGGGGAAAATAACACACCCCCTGAAAATAAGCCCTAGGGTGTCTTCTTGAGGAAAAATAAATATAAGACCCTGTCTTATTTTCAGGGAAACACGGTATTAGGTGATTCATGTGGCCAGTCCAGCTATATTCGGAGCCAACATATTAGAACATCCCTGGCTGTGATAAGATAGATGCATGGCCTTTCCTGGGCACCCTGGGCCTGCTCTGGGCTTGTCTGGGTGGGCCTTCCAGGCGGGAGGACGGGCATGGAGACCAGGCCGAGTGGCTGGAGAAGGCCAGTGCAGTGCCTGAGCCAGGGGAGCTCCATGGAGGAGCTTTGGACTGAGCCTAGTTCCCTCCAGGAGCAGGCGCAGAAGGCCCAGCAAATGCAGCGGATGTGCGCACGCCGCAGAGCTCCGTGAAGCCTCATGTAACTTTTAATTTCACTGTGATTTCTACATGTAACTTTAAAATCCTTATTTGCTCTCACAAATTAGGCACTTAGTAAATGTTAGTTGAATAAGTGACTACACTCACCAGGCCCTCGGGAAAAGACGATTATGCTGCGTGGGGTCCCTGCTCCCGCTCTGCTTTGTTATTACTATGTTTTGCTTTTTATGAAAAAAGTTATGATAGATTTCAAACCTTCCGCAAAGTAAAGTAGTATAATGCTACCCTATATCTATCACCCAGATTTAATATTATAGTAAGAATTTTTTCCCTGTATTTACTTTGTGTGCTTGTGAAAGTGTCTTAAAAGTACAGACATCATCACATTTTACCCCTAACTAGCTTCAGTTGCAACCCTAAAAAGACATTTTCATACTTAATCACATTTTTATAACCATGCTTAACAAAAATCAATCAGTTTCTCTATTTGTATCACAAATATTTGGATTTGTTCAAACCAGAATTCAAAGTCCACATAACACACGTGGCTGCTATGCGTCTCAGGTTTCTTTTGTTACAGAACAGCCCCTCTCACCAGCTTTATGTTTCACGAATTAATCAGACTGGACCAGTTGCCCTGTAGAATGTCCCACCTTCTGGATTTATTTTGTTTCTCTGATATCACTTATCTTATCCCTCTGATCCCTGTGTTTTCTGTGACACAGAAGCTAAATCTAAAGGGTTTAGTAGATTAAGGCTGAGTATTTTTGACAAGAATTCCTCCTGGGTGGTGGAGTGTGTGTCACATTGCATCACATCAGGAGGTCTTCCATGTCAGGTCATCTCACTATTAGTGATGTTCAGACCCATCACAGTGTCAGACTCTTTCCCCCTGTGGCTGTAACAGTGATTCCTCGGCTCTGAATATCCAGCTCTCTGTCAGCCCTTCATCTGATGGTGTCGGCGTCCTCCTCCCAATCAGTTACGTGGTTAGAAACTGTAATACAGCAATATTTCATAATCTATATCTACACTGATCAACGAGCCTTCTTCTGTTAAATAAAACAGATTTCCCTAATTAACAGGGCTTTTTGGATGGGGACAAATGGGTTTTCTCTGGGGGTTTTCTTTTAGGACTTGTGGATTTTTATATATATATCTTGTTTCAATCATTACCGTCATCATTCTTTCTGATGCTCAGATTGTCTCATCTTGGCAGCGGGAGCCTCTTCCAGTTGGCTTAGACATCATCCCAGTCTTTGTGAGCTTCTGTGCCTTCAGGCACTGTGAGATGTTCCAGGCTCATCTGGTACATTCCCCGCCCCAGACCTGGAAACTTCCATTTCTCCAAGGAGCCCTGGTTCCTGTTAGTGGGGAAGGGTATTCAGAGACCTTCCTTTCTCTTGATCGGTGCAGCTGCATGTGCAGACGCAGTCTGGGTGGATGACACGCTGGGCGTAGGGTGCTGCATGTAGGGTGCTTCTTTTCTTAGGCCTGAATTAAGTCCTAAGGTGGAGGCAGAAAATAGACCCCACAACAAAGGAGAGAGGAATGGGGACCTAAGATCTTGAACTTCCTACATGCACTTCTTCCCAGTGCAGGAAAAGGCTACAAGGTAGCCTTATAATGACAATGATAAATGGTAAAGGCAATAACAGCAACAATCGTGGCTAACTTATTATTTTCAGATGAGGGAGGTTAAGTAATTCCGCAAGGTCACACAGCACAGCAAGTAAATGGAGAAGACAAGATTTGAATCTTGGGATGGGGACAACTGTAGGAGTGAAGGCTTTCCCTGGCCACCAGGCTCACGCAGCTCAGCTGGGCTGCACTCCGTGTTGGGCTGTGTTACACACGGGCTGCTGTGCATACCTGTGCTCTGTCCTCCCCAGAGACAAGGGCCATCACTCAGCTCCAGCACAGAGACGGTGTACAGTAGGGCTCAGCTGTAAAAATGAATTAGGTTGGCAACAGGTCCTGATGCTTCTGACCCCTTGAGATGCTGCTCAGGGCAGTTGCCCTGCACTCCATGCCTGGGGACGCTTCTGCATTCCCAGGAGCCCTGCACTTTGATGTGGACTCCACTTGCTTCCGTGCCTAGCCATGCTCTCGGGAGGCTCTGCTTCTGGCTTGGGTTACCCAGAGCTGGAAAATGCCAAGTCAGGTCATGGATAAGAATAGAAGCCTGCAGACCAGGCACATGCTTCCCTGCTGGGCTCTGGCGGGCACCACAGGCACAGAGCCACCTCATGGGGCCACTGCCTCGCACAGGCTGGGGGTGGGGTAAGGGTGATGGGGTCCATCTTCTCAGCAAAACTTCATGGTGGGTTTCTGTACATACACACACACACACACACACACGCATGTGCACTTGTAGACACACACAACTCTGCATCTGGAGCTGTCAGCACTAGGATGAGTCAGGTAATTGTGGCTTCGCATCAGAGTACGACAGAGATAAGGACACTCCAAGGGTTAGCTTTATTTAACACTTGGCCTGACATGGGCAAGAGGTCAGGTTAAGGCTGCTATAGTTCCTCAGCATTCAGATGGGCCTCGTTTATACCCTCCCCATCCTCCCTTGACGATGTACTAATCCTTTCTCATGTCTATCTTTGTAGCTGTGACACTAGGGACACCCATGATGTGTACTTCCAAAGCACATTCCTTTCACGGGTATTCATCTGCTCTAGGATATTCTGACTCTGTGTGCATGTGCGTGTGTGTGTGTGTGTGTGTGTGATGTCTTGGAAAGTCAGGGTGAAGGAATGAATGTGAATGCCACCCCTGTGTGTGATGGTAAATTGAGGGATAGTTTCCACCATTATCACTGGTTCTTCCTTGGGCCTTCTTCACCAGAACAGGAGTCTTATGGTTCGGAATTAGCCCCTTGCTTCATCTCTGCAGATGCCCACTTTTTTCTTTTTCTGGTACAAAGGACTAACCCTGAAGAACAATCTTTAAGGCAAACTGCAAAACAACTGTGTGTTCTTTGGAGCCAAGTCCTGGTCCCACTGCGATGGTGCCTAGGCACCTGCCACCTCGGAGCCTACCTGGTGATGGGGGTGGCATGGCTGGAGGGACAGATGCCCAGCAAGGTGAATGCCAGTGAGAGGCAAGCCCTCAGATGTGAGGGCTACAGGGGATAGGCGCGGCTGGGGACCTGAGACCTCTGACCCAGGTGTGCCCTCTCCCTGCAGCGGGAGTGCATATCCGTCCACGTGGGCCAGGCGGGAGTTCAGATCGGCAACGCCTGCTGGGAGCTCTTCTGTCTGGAGCATGGCATCCAGGCAGATGGCACCTTTGGCACCCAAGCCAGCAAGATCAATGATGACGACTCCTTTACCACCTTCTTCAGCGAGACTGGCAACGGCAAGCACGTGCCCCGGGCCGTGATGATAGACCTGGAGCCCACTGTAGTAGGTGAGTGCCGCCGCGACCCTCTCCACGGAAAACAGCTCGACACTGCAAAGGCTCTGTCTCCTGACGGCGAGGAAGCAGGGGGGGTCCTCACAGTCCATTCGAGAATCTATGCTGAACAAAATCCCCTCTCCTTGAACCCCGTAAACCTACTGAAACAGACCGAAATTGTTGATTGTTACTAAATACTAAGGATGAAAACCCCAAATAATTTTAGAAATTATTAGAAGCTCCTAAACAGTCATTTCCCCAAAATGTAGGTTTCTGATTCTGTAATAATTGCAGTCTGTCCTCACTGTAGGCATGACCTTGCGGTACCTTCCACACAAAGCCACACACAGCAGGCACGTTCTCCACAGCAGGGGCACTGGAGTTCTAGAGGGAAGCTCTTTTGGGTCTAGGAGAACTCTGACTTGTGTCAGGGCAGGTTCCGTAATGCTCAACCCCTCTACCTTCCCCCTCTCTCCACTCCCAAGAGTGCCACTTCCCTGGGTCTGACCCTTGGGTCAGTTTTCTATTAGACACCAGGATTTCCTCAGCTTGAAGGCTGGCCTGCCACACACAAAGGGGACATTCCCCGGGATGTCTGGGCAAATGACCGTAATGCCTGAACACTGATTTCCAGGACAGATCAGGCTCTCCACACCGAGGTGCTTTGCACAAATGCAAAGTGCAGGGTACCCTCCCAGGCCGCTGCACATGTGGATGATTTCCCTGGGGGGAGTAGAGGAACCCCGAAGAGAAGAGGTGATGTAGTTGGGCTTGGTGCATCTTGATCTGCTCTGTGTCCACTTTGGGTGGATCCTTGGAGGTTAGCAGAGCCCCCTTGGAAGCCTCTCTGGGGCTCCTGCTCCTCTAGGACCTGGAACATAACTTTGCTTTGAAGTCATTCTAAAACATGTCCAAAGCCTGACATTTATCATTGCCACCTTGAGGTGGAGAGACAATTCCTGGGAGGACCTAGGATCTTGGCAGATCACCCTGACTCTCTTTCTGTGTCCCTAGAACATTCTAATGCAAATTAAGTTAAATTATTGGCATTAAGGATAACCTTTCAGCATGAAAGAAAAAACAAAAGGGTAGCCTTCAGGGGGCAAGGTGGAAGGAGCGGCAATCAACTTTGGTGTCTGGTGAGCTTTGCCAGCCTAAGGTTTTTCAGGTTCCAGCCAGCACAGCAATTGCCTGCCTGAGGCACAGGCCCTGGCTCTGTCAGTACCTACGTTACCCAGGGATGAATTCTCTTTGCCTTTTGCAGATTTATTACAGGGCTGTCTGGTTTTACCTCAGTGGGGTTTTATATTAATAGGTAGAGGAAACCAAAGGAGTATCACATGGTAATCTAACGGGGAGGGAGGCTTCCTCCTGGGAACCACGTGGTAAGACCTAATGGCCTCCCTCTCTTGGCAGATGAGGTTCGGGCTGGAACCTACCGCCAGCTCTTCCATCCAGAGCAGCTGATCACAGGAAAGGAGGATGCAGCTAACAACTATGCCCGTGGCCACTATACAGTGGGCAAGGAGAGCATCGACCTGGTGCTGGACCGCATACGGAAGCTGGTAGGTGTAGCCAAGAGCAGGGGTTGGTGAGTCCGGGCAGAGTGGACAGGCGTGGCCTCACACCTCTTTAATCAGGATGGGTAAAGGTACATGACCTCTGACTACAGGATACAGCTCCAAAGCTTTGGAAATTTCCGCTTATGTTCTGTAAGACGCATTTGCAGGGATGATGCCCGTTCTCTACCCTGGCATCATGGGCTGTGCCACAGGCCGATGCCCTTTTCATATTTATTGTTACCCCATGGCAGTATCTGGGGAAGACTCCAGGTACAAGGCAGGTCTTTGCTTGTTGAAAGCATAGGTTACCAAAGCATTTAACTTGGAAGCGCAGAGGGAGAGACTGGTGATACATCTGAGCACTTAAAAATGCCATTATAAATGTTGAACATGTTCCTTCATTTAATCCTTAATAATGACACAAAGGAGGTCTCTTCCCTGTACTTTACAGATGAAGAAATTGAGCGCCAGAGTGGTTCAATACTGCGTCACACAGCTAGAAAGGGGCAGGTTAGGGTTTGAACCAGGTTGGTTTGATTTCAAAGCTCTGAGTGGTAGGTGGAGTCGCTTTGTCTATTTAGGCTCCCACTTGCTTATCTGTACAATGGAAAAGGTTGTTCTTTATCCCACGTTCTTATCTGGGAGTTAAGGATGCCAAATTTTTATATATGCTCACTTTTTCTGTCTAAAGGAGGGCTCATAGGAGTCATCAGTCTCAAAGCCATCTGTGGTCCCCAAATGTTTAAATCATACCTGATGGGAAAATTCTGTGAATTCTCTCAGTTCTACCAAGAGCTAGCATTGAGTGCTTGCTACACGCCTGGTTCTTGCTCAGCACATTATGCTATCTCATTTAATTACCACAATAATCTTATAAGATGAAGATTTTTTATGGCCCAACTTTAAATAAGAAGGAACATAAGTTTGGAGAGGTTCAATTACTTGCTCAAGTTTTTACAACTGGAAAATGGCAAAGTTGATATTAAAACTCAGGTTCTCTGCTCCATTTACATGTCTGAAATTAGCACCCCGAGTCACCTTCCAAGGCTGGGTTGAGATGTGTAGGTAGCAGTTCTCACAAAGTCAAATGACAAGGGCAGGGGAAGTGGGCAAGGAGTTGGGGTTCTCAAAGGGCAAAGTCGCTAACCCCCGTGGTTCTGAAGCTCTCATACCCGGTCAGCCAGGCTATGGGGCTGAAACCTTCCTGTGCCTAGAGGCAAGAGCAGTCTGCCAGCCCGTGTTCTAGCCACGCCCCCAAGATCAGTACAGCTCCTTTGTTTGTTCCTTACTCCTTCAAGGCTGTTTTGATTTCACCCCACAAAGCATTGAGGAGCAGGGTAGGGCAGACAGAGCAGGTTGCCTGGCTTTGTCCACTTGGGGGATGTTCCCAGAAACTTGTCTGTCCTCATGGTTTCTTCTCCTGTCCTTCTTTCCCCAGACAGATGCTTGCTCTGGCTTGCAGGGCTTCCTGATTTTCCACAGTTTTGGCGGGGGCACTGGCTCTGGCTTCACGTCTCTGCTGATGGAACGGCTCTCTCTGGATTATGGCAAGAAGTCCAAGCTCGAGTTTGCTATCTACCCAGCCCCCCAGGTCTCCACTGCGGTGGTCGAGCCCTACAACTCCATCCTGACCACCCACACCACCCTGGAACATTCAGACTGTGCTTTCATGGTGGACAACGAAGCCATCTATGACATCTGCCGCAGGAACCTAGACATCGAGCGCCCCACCTATACCAACCTCAACCGCCTTATCAGCCAGATCGTGTCCTCCATCACTGCTTCTCTCCGTTTTGATGGCGCCCTCAACGTGGACCTCACTGAGTTCCAGACTAACCTGGTGCCCTACCCCCGCATCCACTTCCCACTGGTCACCTACGCACCCATCATCTCTGCCGAGAAAGCCTATCACGAACAGCTCTCCGTGGCTGAGATAACCAGCTCCTGCTTTGAGCCCAACAGCCAGATGGTGAAGTGTGACCCGAGACACGGCAAGTACATGGCCTGCTGCATGCTCTACCGAGGGGACGTGGTGCCCAAGGACGTGAATGTCGCCATTGCCGCCATCAAGACCAAGAGGACTATCCAGTTTGTGGACTGGTGCCCCACAGGCTTCAAGGTAAGAGCTGATGACTGAGGGAGGGGATAGATAACTAGAGGAGCAGGGGAGATTATCCAGGGTGGGGAGAATAATGTCTGGGACTGACAGACAATTCCGTGGGTGCTTCTGGCTTGATGTGAGGATGTGGGGAGAGGGACCTAAATTAAATTCACATAAATGTAATTTAGCTTTGGTTGAGACACAAAAGCTGTTAAGTTTTGTCTACTTAAAGCATTTTAGAAAATACGTGAGTTTGGTGCTATTCTAAATTGGTTAACCACCTATGATTTTGTTTACCGAGGAACCAGTAACGACTTGGTATCAACTTGAATCTATTGGCCTGCATCACAGTGCATTTGGGGTTCATAATTCAGTTCAATTTGCCTAAAGCTAGTTTTAATGGATATTTTACACTTCCTGGTACATGATGGTTTTGTGGCCGTTTTAATTTTAGAGTTAACCAAATTATTCAAGATGCCAGAGAAGTATAATTCCCTCCTCAAACAAAAGATATGTGCTCCCAGTTTATTTTGAAAAATTAAATATCCTGCAAGTTTTAATTTGGAGTAATAATAAGAGGATTTTATAGCTATCATATGATTATGAGTCACATATACTATGAAGCCCTGATGTTTTCCATTACCATTAACTAGGAGTAAGTAAAAACCGAGGAAGCTGTCATAGATTAGGTGTCTGCAGTCTGGAAGATGCCAGATTCTGAGAGTCAGTGGGGAGATAACAGAAAAGCCAGGGAAGACCCCCGAGTTCAAGGACCAGGAAATGTAGAATGTTGAAGCCACCCCTTGGGTTGGACTGGCAGGGCCCGCAGCCTGGCTGTGCATGTGAACAGTGTGACCACATTGTCCTGTGTTCCCATGGTTTTTTGTCAGATTCCACCACCATTCACATTAGTTAGTACCCTCTAGTCTGGCCCTTAATAAGCCAGAGGTTTACTAAGTACCTATTATGTACCAGGGATTGTACCAGTTGCCGGAGACAGAAACGAGCATGTCTCAGTCCTTCCTCGGTGGTAATCACAAAAGTGAGCACGGCATGCTGGCCTTGTGGCTGGCTTGTCTGGGCGCGAGGCTGTGACCTGGCCGTTCTGCGTAAGACAGCGTGGCTTTCCTTCTTACTGCTCGACTCCTAGCTACATATATAATCTTTTTCCCCCAGACTATGCCTATTTTTATGTGGCAGTTTGGCAAAAACAGTCAAGGTCTTCTAAAAAATGGAGTTCTTTTTTCTTTTTCAAAAGAAACAAACAGCAAGCTAGTAGGAGAATGAATGGGAAAAAGAAAAGATGAGAGATGGTGCCGGGGTGGAGAAATGAACACAAAGGAGATGCCTCTCCTTCTCTCTCGTTTATTTTAATCTGATGCTCTGGGGTTATGTCCAGAAGATAAGTAAGGTAGTATTAGTGTAAACTTTAGCTGCTTTTCAGAAAAGTTCATGCCATGGGAATGAATGTTGCTAAACTTCGTCCCCCGGCATTCTCCCCAAGGGTATTGTCCCCACTTGACTCAGGTCAAGCGTTGTTTCTGTTTGGCTGAGAGGAGAGGTGGCTCCAGGAACAAGATTTATGCTGCTCAGGGCCAGATCTCGCTGGATATACTAGGGTGGCAGAGTTCACATTCGTTCCTGTCTCAGCATCGCCTCCACCACCACGATGCCACGTGTGTCTAAGAGGAGTGACAGACTACTGTGGGTTCAGCAGAGGGTGACCCGCTTTCCCTGCGCAGCCCCTGCACTCCCGCCCTGCCCATCGAGAGGACTTGCAGTTTGAAGCAATGAATCTAAGAGACTGGCAATTAAAGCATGGGGAGGAGAGGTGGTTTGGGACCTCACTTTGATTCTCAGTGTCTCGTAAATAATATCACAGTTTGTCACGTTGGACTTCTTCCAGTTTCCTGCGGTTCCTGGGCTTGGCTTTGGTTTGGGAAATATGTATGGGGAGAAGAGAGATTTCTAGGCCAGTAGCCCCACCATAAGACTGGGCTGAGATTAGACTGGAGGACCCTGATATGTTACCAGAAGTTGGGGAGTTGTCTTGTACAGGCAAGATCTGTAACTTTCTTTGATTGGAATCCCTGCTTTTCTTCTAAAAATCCCCATTTCCCAGAAACTTAAAGCACAGTTAACACTAACACCATCCCTCAGGACCTCTGATCTTTTTATTTACTGCTCTGGAGAATATCCCCGTGACCTCTTAAACAGCCCTTCACTCTTGGCAGAGAAACCTCCCTAAATCTATTCGCAACCCAGCTAAGGAACTTCCGATGACCATCTGGAAAGGAATAAACTTTATAGTAACTTCAAGTCTAGGAATTGCTTTGCCTCTAAAAGGAAGTACATTTCTCTTCTAGGGACTAACATGTGCTAGACACTTGCCACCTACTGATGATTCTGTTTATCACTCACTTGCCTGCTCACTGCGCTCCACTAACAGCTCTTCCTGAAAGGCAGGAGCCCTGTTCTTTCCTTCTCCCACCTTGATTCCCAGCCCTTCCCCTTGAATTTGCCTGTCCCTGACCCCACTGGCCTTCACCACCCCCGAAGCACTCAGTTCTCACGGCCTGCCCGCTTCCCCGGCTCCCGGTCCCTGCCCACGCCATCCTGCGGGCGTGCTCCCATCCACGGCTGCGTCCCCAGGACGCCGGACTTGAGTTATCCTTTGGCTGACTTGCACCTTCTTCTGTTGCCCTGCCTCTTTCTCTGTCCCTCAGGTGGGCATCAACTACCAGCCGCCCACCGTGGTGCCAGGGGGGGACCTGGCCAAAGTGCAGCGGGCTGTCTGCATGCTGAGCAACACCACGGCGATTGCGGAGGCCTGGGCCCGCCTCGACCACAAGTTTGACCTCATGTATGCCAAGCGGGCCTTTGTGCATTGGTATGTTGGAGAGGGAATGGAAGAAGGAGAATTCTCTGAGGCCAGGGAGGACCTGGCTGCCCTGGAGAAGGATTATGAAGAAGTGGGGACTGATTCATTTGAAGAAGAAAATGAAGGGGAGGAATTTTAAATATACACCTACCCCTTGACTGTGTCTCTTTATTTATGCCGCTTCACTCAAAGTATGTTAACTGTTCGAGAGTAATAGACCCCAGCCCAACCCAGCCCGATTCCTGCCTTGCACAGGAGGGGCTGCATGACGCCGGTACCCAGGGGTGACGTGACTAGGCCAAAAGTGGACGCTGAGCTCCATCAGACCTTCCCTTGGGTTAGAGCAGCTTCGTGTCACTAAAGGAGATGAGTGTCACTGTCTTTGGGTGAGGGGAAGCCAAGTCATGTGTGAGGAGGCCTAATCAGGAGTTTTCCTTCTAGATCAGGCTAGGTCTGACCCCAAAATATGGCCTGATGTCTGGGGAATGGGGAAACACTGGAGAAAGAAAGATCCGGGCACTGGGGAGATTCGCGGGGGGGAGTGGGCAGAAGTGCACAGTACCGGGTCTGCAGCATGCTCCGGCATCACCGAGAAATATCACGCAGTCACCCGTCCATCCACCATTTGAACACACACTGTCTAAGAGCCAGAGACAGACACATTTCCTGCCCCTATAAACACGTAAGTAAATGAACGAGATCTTGCCTGCTGGTGCTTGGTGCTGGGAGTGATGAGAGGAAGTGTCTGGGAGTGTCCTGGGCACGGGGTGCTCAGACAAGGCCTCACTTGGACCTGGATGATCTGAGGCTCTGGAGTGAGAGGATGCCAGGTGTGGGGACAAGCAAGTGCAAAAACACAGGCGTGGGACGAGCTTAGAGCATCTGCAGAGCAGAAAGGAGGTCGGGAGCCTGGAGGATGGCGAGAGGTGGAAAGATGCAGAGAGGTGGGTGCCCGAGGGCGTCCAGCCTCATAGGCCATGTGAAGGACTTTAGATTTGTTCTCAGCGAAGCAGGAGCATCGGAAGGTGTTAACCAGGGTGCGTACTAAACCTTGCCTCCATATACACACAGCGCTTACCTCCGATCCTCCCAGCAGTCTCGGCATGGACATTCTGCTCATTTCATAGATGAGGAAATTGAGAGTTAGAGGGTTCAGGTGCTGGAGACGGTAGGAGGTGCAGCCCAGATGGCAGGGCCCACAAACTCTGCCCTGCACTGTTGCCTCCGCCTGGTGTGTGTGCCAGGCTCTGGTGGCTCCTCGTAAAATGATGGGTGGGGAGAAAGAAAAGACTACCATTTACAAAGGAGAGGATGAGTAAATGCATCTCTTCCCTGAAGTTGGCAGTTCTGGCAGAATTTCAGGAATAATCAACGGCTGCTCTTACTAACCAGCCAGTAAGACACCCAGGACCAGGCCTGTGGGTCAGCGCACACCTCCTTACCTGCGGACTTGCCCCTAGTGTTCCTATCCTATATTCCTTGGAAGCCCTGAGAGAAAATAGAATAAAATATTCCAAGAAAGGGGAGACTACATGGAAGGGATGATAATCACTTCTGTAGGATTGTTTTCAGAGAGTGCTCACTCTCTTACTCTTCTATGAAGGAAATCATGGTGCCAAAATGGGAGGTCAGATCTGCTGTCCACTGTGACCTCTTGCTGGAGATCACTGCTGCACCAGGCCCCACAGCACAGACAGACTGAGCTGTGGCAGGAACTGTTGGGCTGTCAGCTCCGTCTCAGGAGAGGCATATTCTCTCTTGAAAAGGTGAGAGACTTACTCATAAATTTCAGACAAGCTTTAAAGGACTTCCTGAGTGTAGGAGTATGACCTAATTAGGGTCAGTATAACACACCCCTGGGCCAGGATATAGGGCTGGGGCAAATAACATTTGATGTGTTCCTTTCCTTGAGATTTATGTGAATTAGGTTAAAATAAACATGAATGGCAAAGTCATAAAAGTGATGCCTAAGAGGTATGAGTACAGGGAGGCAGGCTTTAGGAAAGCGTGGGGTGCTGTATAAGGGCTTTGGATGTATCCTCCCACACCAGCCAGTTCATCCTGTTCTATTTTTCCTCATTTGAGTGAGTCCCTGTCCAGCCGTGGGGGTGGGTTCCTGTAGCCCTGCTCAGCTTTCACAGCTCTGTTCACAAAGTAGGAGTATTGAGTTTTAGAACTGAGGATAATGGTCCCTAGAAAGAGGGTGAGTAGAAAAGTGGGTGACTCTACAGTTCCCCAAGACAGGTAGCTTTGAAAGTCTTTCCCTAGCACGGGTGTGGCTGGAGACTTTTTTATTTTTTATTTTTTGAGACAGTCTCACTTTGTTGCCCAAGCTAGAGTGAGTGCCGTGGCATCGGCCTAGCTCACAGCAACCTTAATCTCCTGGGCTCAAGCGATCCTCCTGCCTCAGCCTCCTGAGTAGCTGGGACTACAGGCATGTGCCACCATGCCCGGCTAATTTTTTCTCTCTCTATATATTTTAGCTGGCCAATTAGTTTATTTCTACTTATAGTAGAGACAGGGTCTCGCTCTTGCTCAGGCTGGTTTTGAACTCCTGACCTTGAGTGATCCTCCCGCCTCAGCCTCCCAGAGTGCTAGGATTACAGGCGTGAGCCACCACGCCCGGCCACCTCCAGCCTTTTGACAGAAATCAGTTTAGCTTCCAAAATGAACCTGAGGGAGAAGACAGTATGTGTATTTTCTCTGAACTTGCTGGTTCTATCAGCAATTTGACCTGGCCCCACCATTCGGAGTTTTTAAGTGTCACTGGGTTGAGTCCAGTGGCACTCTTTCCCATTGCAATGCAAATTGAAAGGGTGGCCTTGCTGAAATAACAGGAAAATATCTAATCCCACAATTTTCTAACAACAGCTAAAGATCTATCCTGTGAGCTCTCTCTGTGTCCCCCACGCTGGCCGGCCGGCACCCTGCAGGGACTCTGTTTTCACAAACATGTGAAAGGAGCCCAAAAGACAGAAAGGAAATGTGAGTCTTTCTCTTTACATTTGTCAGAAACTGCTTTTAGAATTTGTTTTACAGCCTTCCAGGTGTTCCTGAGAAGCTTCTGGACAGACAGCAGGGGGGGAAATGCCAGGCCTTAGCTTCCTGCTCAAAACTGTATCTCAGGGGCAAAATCACATCCCTCCCATAAGCCTGACTATATTTCAGAGATAACCAAGTCTCCGGGAACAGAGAAAAAGAAAGAAAGACAATCTGACATCTCACAGCTGCCTGCTAATGATGCCATCTGCACTTCTGTTTCAACTGACAACAGTCACTATTTTGTCCTTCTTTCTCTTTCCCCATAAAATCAGCAAGCCCCTCGGCCTGCTGCTGGCTCCTGTTCTCTTCTTTGGGATGCCACTGCTGGCTCTCTGCTTTCCCTCCCTTTCCTCTCTCTCTCATTCTCTCTGTCCTTCTAAAAGACAAAATAAACTTTTTAACTTTTGTATCTTGATTTCTGCCTGAGAAATCTTTCCCTACTCACACCACCGTAATCACCTACCAGACTTTCCACCCTAACACAAATATGCAGGGATTGAAAACTTCCATTATTGTGAGTCCAAACTGTCCACAATTTTTTTAAAAAGTGCCATTATTAGCTTTTTTTTAGGTCATCAAGGGAAAAGAAGCCAAACTCTGTAAAATAATGTAAAGAGGTTTATTCTGAGTCAAATTTGAGGACCATGACCCAGACCCACACCCAAGAAACCTTGAGCAAGTGGACTCACTGTGGCTGGGTTACCGTTTGATTTTATACATTTTAGGGAGACGGGGGTTACAGGTAAAGTCATAAAGCAATACATGGAAGACATACATTGGTTTGCCTAAACAGGTGGGACATCTTAAAGTGGAGGGGGGGTGGCTTACAGGTATAGGTGGGTTTAAAGATTCTTTGACTTGTAATTGGCTGAAGACTTGAAGCTTTGTCTAAAGGTTTGGAATGGTTTGAGATAAGGACGTCTGTTAATCAGAGACAAGCCACTGGACATATTTGTTGTGTAAAATGAGGACCTGCAGGTTTGTCTTCCATAGCCTTAGGCCTGTTAATGGGTTACAAAGGATGTCTCCAGGAAGGGAGGGGCATGATGAAGCAGGTCTGACCTCCCTCCTCAAGGCAGGCAATTTAGTTTTAGTATATTCCCTTGCCAGCAGGGGGTACATTGAGTCAGCCAGTGGGGGAGAGTCTTAAGATTTTATTTTAGTTCACAGGTCTTGTGGCAAATTTATGTTGGCCATTTTAGGGATGGTGGGAGTGAGTGGGTGAGTGGGGCAAAATGAGAGTCTGGCAATACTGAGAGCAATCAAAGTTTGCAGTGTTTAGAATATCCTTCTTCCCTTATGCAACAGAATCCTCAAGGTTAAAGGTGAGTTCTCAGTTATTCAAATCTTTTTTTCATGAATATGCAGTATGGAGCCCCTTATGTGACCTTCTATACACTGTATTTGGGGCTTAGAAACTGAAGTCTAAAATGTAAGACTGCTTGTTAGACTCATGGTTAATGAGACAGAACATGGTCTCTTTAAGCAGGTTCCATTATCTTGTAGTGGGGGAAAATAAAAATGCATAACATGGTCCTTCTTATAAATGTCAATGTGAAAATCATCAGTAAAATGTTAACAAACAGAACCCATACCACATTGGAAAAATACAGCACAACCAAGAAGGATTTATTCTAGGAATTCAACCATGGTTCAATGTTAGAAATTCCATCTGTCTTAAAGCCACCATCTTAGTTGAAGAAATGCTAGAGACATTTAAGGTCAGAATTAAGGCAAGAGTGAAAGATGCCTAGGATTGCTACTACTATTTAAATTCTACTGGAAGTATTAGCTAATGCAATTACATAAAACAACAGTTAAAAGGTTAATTAGAAACGAAGGTGAAAAACTGTATTTGTAGATGATGATCATATCCTATGGAATCAATGAGAAGACTAGAAGACAAACTCAAACAAAATATAGCCTTCGTTTTATAAACATAATAACCAGTTAGGATGCAGTAGAAGAGAAAACCTCCATTAACAATAGCAAGGAAAAAGCTAAATACTTAGGAATAACAATTTAGGAAATGTTAGAAGCCTTTATGGTTCTAACTTTAAACTCAAAGACACAAAAGTAGACAAACAAATTTAAAGGCATTCCTTCTAACTTGATAGTATCTCTCAAGAAAATAAACATGTAACTCTCTTTAAGTTAATTTACAAATGTAATGCAAACTGTAAGGTTTTTCGGAGGCGGTGAAAAGAAAGACAGACAGAGAAAGAGTGGGGGACAAACCACGTGGCTTTATTATACATTCCTGGATGAGGTTCTGGGGCCCCAAGAGAGGGGGGCCCCAGAAGTCGCCCCCGTTTGAAGGGGCTGAGGCCTTTTATACCCTTTGGGCGGGCTAGGGACTCTTGGCGGGAAGAGCTGGGGATTTTCCATTGTGACTTTGGGTGGTCATTGAGAAACAGGAGGGGCTGGAGGTATCTGTGGAATCCAGGAGTGGAAACGTTCTTTTCCAGGTGGACATCTAGGTGTGGTTCCTCTCAGTGGGGCCTGGCAGTTTTGTCCTTGGCGGGTCTGGTTACCCTTTTCTCTTTTTTTTTTTTATCTAGGGAAGAGAGGGGGCCCGCCACCAGCCTTACACAACCCAGTAAAAATGCCTACAAGTTTAAAAAACTCTCATTGTGGAATCATTAGAGATCCATAGGAAGTTGCAAAAGTAGAGAGATTGAGAGTACCCTTAGCCCAGTTTTCTCCAATGATTATATTTTTACATATTACCAAAACCAAGAAAGTGACATCGATACAATGTGTGTGTGTACCTCTGTGATGTTTTATCACATGTGAGGACTGAATTCTGATCTTTTTCTTTGCCCCCAAAATTCCTTTTTAAGAGGGCCTGGTGAGTCACGCCTACAAATGATGAAATCTCAGTAAACAGGTTTTTACATGTGGTTTACTTCCCAACCTGATTCTGGGATAGCATTACGTGAAGGATAGAAGACCCTTAAGTCAAGCATTTCTTTCTCCTGATCCCTGGTCTTTGGACAAATCCTAACTCTTTCAGCTAATTGTCAACTAAAGAATCCCTAAACCCACCTATGACCTGTAAGCCCCGGCTTTGAGATGTCCCACTTTTTTGGGCCAAACCAAAGTATGTATGCCTTCCACATACTGATTTATGACCTTACCTATAATCTCTGTCTCCCTAAAATGTATAAAATGAAACTGTAACCCAACCATGGCAAGTCCACTTGCTCAAGGCTTCTTGGGTGTGGCTCCGGGCCATAGTCCTTAAGTTTGGCTCAGAATAAACCTGCTTAAATTACCGTGTTTCCCCGAAAATAAGACAGGGTCTTATATTTATTTTTCCTC
>VBSM01003218.1:3976490-3988521 GCA_008086735.1 Cheirogaleus medius | reverse complement strand
CCTCAAAGCCTCAGCTTGCAGCATGCACAGGATGGCCGGGCCCTGACAGGGGGATCCGACCTTGTTGGTGGGGCTGCCTGCACCTTTCCGGTCACCTCTAGGATAGTAACTGTCACGATGGGGCAGATGAGAAGGGCTGCTCGTCTTCTTTACCGCTCCACAACGAAATGCATGGCTTGTGAAGATATGCTGCGTAGCCACGCCCATCACTAGGTCTTATTTTGGGGTGGGGTAGGGCTTATATTGCGCAAATGCTTAGAAATCCTGCTAGGGCTTGTTTTATGAGTAGATCTTATTTTGGGGGAAACACGGTATTCTACAGAGTTTGTCCTATTTTCCATTAACACGTGTAGATTTGTGCAACCACTGCACCAATCAAGACACACATAAGACACACTCCCCTCTGCTACCCCTCTATATGCACACTCACCATTCCTTCTCCTGCCATCCTAACCAGTGGCAACCATTAATCTGTTTTCTATCTCCACAGTTTTGTCACTTGAAAAATGTTATAGGCCGGGCTCGGTGGCTCACGCCTGTAATCCTAGTGATCTGGGAGGCCGAGGCAGGTGGATTGCTCAAGGTCAGGAGTTCAAAACCAGCCTGATCAAGAGTGAGACCCCGTCTCTACTAAAAAAATAGAAATAAATTAATTGGCCAACTAAAAATATATAGAAAAAATTAGCCGGGCATGGTGGTGCGTGCCTGTAGTCCCAGCTACTCGGGAGGCTGAGGCAGGAGGATTGCTTGAGCCCAGGAGTTTGAGGTTGCTGTGAGCTAGGCTGACACCACGGCACTCTCTCTAGCCTGGGCAACAGAGTGAGACTCTGTCTCAAAAAAAAAAAAAAGAAAAGAAAAATGTTATAAAGATGAAATCATGCAATATATAAGTTCTTCTCTATTCCTAATTTTCCAAGAGTTTTAAATCATGAACGAGTAATGAATTTTTTCAAATGCTTTCTTTTCATATCAGTTGATATGATCTGGGATTTTCTTCTTTAGCCTGATAATACAGTGGATTACATTGATTTTTGAATATTAAACCAGTCTTGCATCCTTGGAATAAATTCTACTTGTTCAAGGTGTATAATTCTTTTTACATATTGTTGAATTCTATTTGCTAAATTTTGTGAAGCTTTTTTATGTCTATATTCATGAGGGACCTTGGTCTGCAGTTTCCTCCGTTTTTGTATTGTCTCTATTTTGGTATTAGGGTAATATTGGTGTCATAAAGTGAGTTGGGAAGAGTTCCTTCCTCTTCTATTTTCTGAAAGTGTAGAATTGATGTTAATTCTTAAAGCATTTGTTAGAATTCTCCAGTGAAATCAACTGGGCCTGGGAATTTCTTTTTTGGGAGTTTTAAAAATTAAAAGTTTAATTTCTTTAATAGGTATAGGGCTATTCAAATGATCCTTTCATATTGGTAAGTTGTAGAATTTTGTGCTTTTCAAGGAACTGGTTCAGTGCAAATAAGTTGTCAAATTTATGTGTGTAGAGTTGTGCGTAGTATTCCTTTATTATGTTTTTGTGTCTACTGGGTCTATAATACTAACCTGTTTTATGTCTGGTGTTGGTAATTTGTATCTTCTCTCTTTTTTTCTTTGTCAGTCTTGCTAGCTAGAGGTCTGTCAATTTTGCTGATCTTTTCAAAGAATAAGCTTTCTATTTCTTTTATTTTTCAATATTGTGTATCTGTTTTAAATTTCATTGATTTATGCTTTTATTTTTATTGTTTCCTTCCTTCTGCTTGCTCTGGGTTTATTTTGCTTTTTCTTAGAGTGGGAGCTTAAACCATTGAGACTTTTTTCTTTTCTAACATAAGCATTTAGTGCTATAAATCTGTAAATTTCTCAGCACTGCTTTAACTATGTTCCACAAATTTTGACATGCTGCATATCAGTGGTCTGATATGGTCTATCTTGGTAAACATTCCATGCATGCTTGAAAAGAACATGTATCTTGCTGTTGTTGGATAAATTGTTCTATAAATATCGGTTATATCCTGTTGGTTGATGGCATTGTTGAATTCTACTATCCTTGCTGACTTTTCATCTAACTGGTCTATCAATCATTGGGAGAAAGATGTAGAACTCTACAACTATAAATGTGGATTTGTCTATTTCTCCTTTTAGTTCTATCAGTTTTTGCTTCACATATTTGGCATCGTGCTATCATAAACATTTATGACATTATTGTACATATGCATTTATGATTTCTGTCTTGGTGGATTGATACTTTTATTGTTATATAATATCCTTTGCAATTTTCTTCGCTCTGAAATCTACTCTGTCTGATACCAACACAGCCACTGCTCCTGGTTTTTGATTAATGCTTGCTTAGCATATCTTTTTCCAATTTTACTCTCAACTTACCTGTATCTTTATATTTGAAGTTTCTTATAGACAGCTTATAGTTGGTTTTTTTTTTTTAATCCACTCTGCCAATCTGTCTTTTTATTAGTGTATTTAGACCTTTCACATTTAATGTAATTATTGGTATGTTAAGGCTTAGGTCTGCCATGTAATTTTTTTGTTATCTCTTTGTTCCCTTTATTCTTTGTTTCTGTTTTCTTTCTTACCTTCATTTCTTTCTGTTCCTACCTTCCATTGGGTTACTTGTACCTTTTTAGAATCCTGTTTTGATTTATCTATAGTGATTTAGTTTATTTATTTATTTTTTAATTTTATTTATTTATTTATTTTTTATTTCAGCATATTATGGGGGTATCTATAGTGATTTAGTGCATACATCTCTTTGTGTAAATTCTTTAGTGGTTGTTCTACATATTACATTATACTGATATCTTAGTCTACTGGTGTTGACTTTTACAAGTTTAAAGTGTAGAAACCTTACAATTCCATTACGTCTTTTTACCCTCCCTCACTTATAATTGTCTTAATAATTCTTCCACATACTTTGAGAATTACATTTGACAATGTTATAATTTTTGCTTCAACAATCAAAGATACTTTGGAAAATTCAAGAGGAGAAGAAAAGTCTACTCTATTTATCTATATTTTTATTTTATCTATTTTTACCCTTCCTTTTGTTTTATGTTCTTCTCTGATGTTCCAAGATTCTTTCTTTTATCATTTCCTTTCCATTTCAAGGACTTCTTTTAACCATTCTTCTAGGGTAGGTCTGCTGGTGACAAATTCTTAGTTTTCCTTCATCTGAGAATGTCTTGATATCCCTTTCATTTTTGAAGGATCTTTTTACTGGAGAATAGAATTCTGGATTGACAGCACTTTTCTTTTAGCATCTGGAAAATATATTGCCACTTCTTTCTGGCCTCTATAATTCTGGAGAAGAAATATTCTGTCATTTTAAAATTGTTTTTCCCTTTTAGATATGGTGTAAATTATGTCTTACTGTTTTCAAGATTTTTTTCTTTGCCTTTAGTTTTCAAAAGTTTGATTATGATGTATATTGATGTAGATTTCTTTACACTTATCTTGTTAGGAGTCTATTCAGCTTTTTGAATCTGTAGGTTTATGTCTTTTGCCACTTTTGGAAAATTTTGAGCCATCATATCTTCAAATATTTTTCAGCTTCACAGTTTTTTCTCTCTTTTTGGGATTTTGATGACATGATGTTAGATCTTTCATTATAGTCCCACAAGGCACTGAGGCTCTGTTAAAGTTTTTAGCCTATTTTCTCTCTGCTGTTAATATTGGGTAATTCCAATTGCTCAATTTTCAAGTTTTTACTGAATCTTCTGTTATTTCCATTCTGCTGACCCCACTTAGTGGTTCTTTTCCTCTTAAATCTTTGGCCTGATCTAACAATGTTTTCTTTTTTAATAAGATTTTTTTGTGCTGATTTTAAATACAGCTTTTATTTAGAACATTGCATTTTCCATTTACAATGCACTGCTAATAAAGGGCAATCTTATTTCCTTTCCCTGGGCACATATTCTATATTCAAGTAATGAGAATGCCCAGTAATTTAATATAGGAGCTCAACTTT
The DNA here is from genome assembly GCA_008086735.1 of Cheirogaleus medius. Taxonomy (NCBI): domain Eukaryota; kingdom Metazoa; phylum Chordata; class Mammalia; order Primates; family Cheirogaleidae; genus Cheirogaleus; species Cheirogaleus medius. The sequence continues at coordinate 3,984,552 of VBSM01003218.1, read as the reverse complement.
AAACTGTCACTGAATTTGCAATAAAGGAACAATTTTTTTTTACTGTGGAACAATGCTAAGGTACCTATGCTTAGGTTGGTTTAGTTAACCTCTTCAGTGGTGGGCCCAGCAGAGGTATCACCAAATGGAGGACTCCATCACTAGGGAAGCCTCAGGTATTCTTCCTGGCATGCTGCCTGCACTCCAGTACAGCTCAATAATGATGAGTTACAGATTTTCTCCAGCTCTTTCTGTTGATGTTCAAATTCTGCAATCTGATTCTTACTGAGCCAGCTGACAATTTCATTACACTTGTCAAGAATCTTCTAAACTTCTGCACAGCAAAGAAAACAATTAACAGAATGAAGAGACAGCCTACAGAATGGGAGAAAATATTTTCAAACTATCCATCTGATAAGGGATTAATAAGCAAAATATATAAAGAACTCAAACAACTCAGTAGCAAGAAAACAAATAATCTGATTAAAAATGGGCAAATGATCTGAATAGGCATTTCTCAAAAGAAGATATACAAAGGGCCAAAGGTGCAAATATAAATGCTAAAAATCACTAAGTATCAGGGAAATGCAAATCAAAATCACAATAAGCTATCATCTCATCCCAGTTAAAATGGCTATTATCAAAAAGACAGAAAATAGCAAATGCAGATGAGGATGGGAAGAAAAGGGAACACTTGCACACTGTTGCAGGTAATGTAACTTAGTACAGTTATTATGGATAACAGCATGAAGTTTCCTCAAAAAACTTAAAAACAGGACTAGCATATGATCCAGCAATCCCACAGATGTGTATACATCCAAAAGAAAGAAAATCAATATATGGAAGCCTTAGCTGCACTCTGATGTTTACTGCAGCATTATTCACAATAGCCAAGATATGGAATCAACCCAAGGGTCCATCAGTAGATGAATGGATAAAACAAATGTGGTGTATTTACACAATAGAATATTATTCAGCCATGAAAAAAATAAAAGAAATTCTGTTATTTGCTGCAACACAGATGAAACTAGAGGCCATTATGTTAAGTGAAATAAACCAGGTATAGAAAGATACATATCCCATGTTTTTACTTATATGTGGGAGCTAAAACACTTGGTCTCATGGAGGTAGAGCAGAATGACAATTATCAGAGGCAGGGGAGAGTAAGGGGGGGGGATGGAGAGAGGTTGATTTTGGGTACAAAAATACAGTTAGAAGGAATGCTGTTCAATAGCACGGTAGGGTGACAAAAGCTAATACTAATTTATTGTATATTTAAAAATAGCGAGAAGATTTAGAGTGCTCCTGACACAAAGAAATGATAAATGCTTGAGGTGATGAAAATCTTAATGACCTTAATGACAATCATTACACATTGTATGCATGTATCAAAATATCACATGTACCCCATAAATATGTACAATTATTATGTATCAATAAAATAAAATAAAATAAATTTTAAAAAAGAAACGAAAAAGTTGCTGTAAAACAATATTGGGATGATTGGCAAAATTTAAATGTTGAGTGTATATATTAGAAAATTATATTGCATCAATATTAAATTTCTCGAATTTGGTAATAATTGCACTGATGTTATATAAGAAAATATATTTGATCCTAGAAGATTCACATTGAATTATTTAGAGCTGAAGAAGCTTGATCTCAGCAATTTACTCTCAGTCCAGCAAAAAGAAAAAAGTATGTACATATATATGTATCTATACACACATAGGGTACATCGGGTCATTATAATATTTTTATAACTTTTCTCTATGTTTAAAATTTATTTTCTAAAATAAAATATTTAATTAAATAAAAAAGTTCCCCCATTAAGGCAACAATTTGTTGGAGGATAAGGAATGAATGGGAAAGGTAACGGGGGCTAAGTCATACTCCATTTCAGTTGCACCCTGAAAACTACATCAGGAAAAAGAAATTGAGAGTCCTGTTTGCTTCAATTTACCACTGCCCTCTCCTTCTTCGGAGAACGTGTTTACCCAAATGCATACTGTGAGGGAGATGCAATTTACACATCTTAAAAACAAATTTATTACTTATTTTTAGAAGCATGCAAAATACACTAAAATTTCAAATTAAAAAAATCTTGACAAAATTCAGAGAGAAGAAAACATCATGGAGAGGGAATGAGCAAAGAAGTCACATGAAACCACATGTGTTTCCAGAGAACTGAGTTTTGCAAAGAAGTACTGATGCTTTATTAGTCATTGGTCCTTTTTTCCTTTCTTTTCTTTTTTTTAAACATCACTTGCTCTTACCCCATGTAATAAACCTTATCCTTTCCCCAGAAAGAAAATTAGCATTAGTTTCTATAAATTGTTCCTGACATTGGGCAAATAGCTTTTTCCTAAAGTAGCTTTCCACCATGAGAACTATTAATAGATGATTCCATTAAAGTCAGCCAACTCTTCCTCTGTGACCAAGTTTGTAGGCAGAATTTTCAAGTGGTTAGGTGTGGCCTCGTGCCTCATAGTTTACATTTTTTTAAAAAGGGGAAAAAAGTAAGAAATTCAGTCGATGAGAATTTCAGTGACACTGAAAATATCCCATGTTGGCAACAATACTGTGCAAGCTATAGAAAGTGTTTCTCAGGGCCCGAACTTTCTTTTGAAACAAGTATTATGCAGTTTCAATTTAAACTCATTTCTGTATGGTTTTGAGAAATCTTTCAATCAATGCTTCCAAAAAGCACAATCTTGTAAATAGTCTTCAGAAAAAAATTACCACCCCATAATATTTTTTTACATTTTAAAATTTTGAAACCATATTAAGCCTACGGAAAAGTTACAAGTATAACAAAAAACTTTTTTCTTGAACAATCTGAGAGTAAGTTTTCCATGTGACATTTTATTTCTCTCTAATACCTTAGTGTGAAGTTACTAGTACCTAATCCTCAGACCCCATTCAAGTTTCATCAGTTGTCCTTTATAGCAAAAGGATCAAGTTCAGGATTTCCTGTTGCATCTACTTATAATGATCTCTTTGGTCTCTGCCATTCTGGAACAGTTCCTCAAACCTTTCTTTTATTTCCATGACCTGGACACTTTTGAAGGTTACAGGCCAGCTATTTTGTAGAACGGCCCTTAGTTTGGGTTACTCAGATGTTTCCTCATGAATGGGTTCAGGTTATTCATCTTTGACAGGACTATCATAGAAGTAATGCTGTGTTCTTTTCATTTTGACAATGTTCAATTGTCAGCATACAGTTTCAATTTTTTCAAAACTGATGATGTCTACTGCTACCATGAAGGTAATTATTTCTCCCCTTTTAATTAATGTTTACATATTATTAGTAATTAATAATGTGTTTTGTGGGAAAGTACTTTGAAACTGTATAAGTATCCTATTCCTCATCAAACTTTTAATTTATTCAGTTATTTACTTTTATTGGTATGAAGCAATTTATTTAATGGGTTATAATGTTACTATCATGATTTATTTTGATGCTCAAGTTTTCCAGATTTGGCCACTGGAAGCACCTTGGAGCTGGCTTCTGTGTCCTTTTGACACATCCCCTTTATTCTTTCAGCATTTCCTTCCTTTGTGGCAGAACAAGATGTCCTAGGCAGGCTCATCTTGTACTTTCTCTGCCCTAACCCTGGAAACAGCCATTTCTCTAAACAACACTGGTTCCTTTTATTAGAGAATGGTAATTGGAAGCCAAGATCTGGGTGCTAGATGTGCTATTGGGGTGTCACTGCTCCCTGGCCCTCTCAGTGGACCAAGTTAGGGAACATATGCATGTGTATGTACATTTGCCTCTATATGAACTTCTTTATCTATTTGTCTACACACACGGAAAATCATGGGTCTACACTCCTGTTCCAATTCAACACTATAGGGTTCATTTTCTCTTTCCTTATTTGCAACTCCCTTCTCTGACAGTTTCAAACCTGGCTCTAATTATCCTTAATATAGTCACTTATTTGATCATTTCCCTGTATATAACCAATCTCTCTTCTCCACCAGCATCCTTCCCTACATAGACACCTTCCTGACCTTGTCTGTGCTCCAACACCACACATTGCACCAGCCTGCCACATAAAAGTCATCCTCAAATCACCTGGGCTGTGAAATCCAGGCCAGGCTGCACCTGCCCTGGTTTAGGTTCTGACATCCATGCTGGGCAGTCCTCCTCACTCTGCTTCAGGTCCAACAGCCGGCCTGGGCCACTGTGGAACTCTAGTGCACAGATGCCTCCCTTGCCCAACACGCCTCCCAGCGTTAGCACTGGATAGGTCAGGAAGCTAAGATAAAGAAAGGGAGGGGGAGCAAGAGCCCCCACAGTACCTGTAATGGACCCTACAGTCTCCAGCCCCAGGACTGGCCTTTCTACACTCTGTGCCAGGCAGCTGTGCCCATTACTTTGCTCCACTGAACTACCACGATTCAAACAGGATAAATGAAGTGCCCATAACTAGCTGTCTGCTCATAATCACTGGAAGCAAACACATGCTGCTCCCCAGACTTCTGACTTGAAACTTGGCAAACTGTCAAATTTTGTAGCATCCTAATCTCATTCCCCTCACTGCAGAGTTTTCGAGGAGTTTCTCAACAAGGCTTAACACGTACGTGAGCTAGCAAATATACTGAGGGCCTACTCTGTGCTTACCCTTGTGTCCTGTGTCAACAGTTGATTGACACATTCACCGGCGTTCCAGAGAGAACACGCTGTGCTGTGCACTACGCTGCCTTCCGTTCTAAGGAAGGGGAGTCTCAGCTTATCATGGACATGCGGGTATAGCACGCGTACATACGTCCGTGTTTGTGCTTCTAATGCACATCCATGAGTATTATGTACACGTTTACATACCTTCATGCCATGGTATTTTGTACCTTGCTGTAGACCCTACTGGTGCCTCAGTGAGGTCCCAGCAGCTCTGGGCTTTTGAAGCCTCTTACTCTCACACTTGTCCAGGGCTGGGCGGATGGCTTTCAGAAAGAATGAGCACTTTTTTGGAGATTTCATTCTGTTTTTCTGCACAAATTGAGCGGCCACTGGCAGATAATCCTCTGTTCTCCCACCCCATAAGTCTACATGCATGGAATACATTCCTAAAAGAGGTAACAGGCCTGCCTTCCACACGTGCATTTGTAGATCCTTTAGCCTTATGTGTAGACTGTCCCCGGCTTACGGTAGCTACGTTTATGATTTTTTGGCTCTGTGGTGGCTTCATCGCCATGTAACCCCATCCTAAGTTGAGGGATATCTGTATCCGCATGCCTACCAGTGAACCCCTAGTTACATTGATCCCTTATTTGGTATTAAGTGGCGAAATTAAAGTCAGAGGTGGAGGCAGTGACGGTTAAGACTGAAGGTTCTGGGCCGGGCGCGGTGGCTCACGCCTGTAATCCTAGCACTCTGGGAGGCCGAGGCAGGCGGATCACTCAAGGTCAGGAGTTCCAAACCAGCCTGAGCAAGAGCTAGACCGTCTCTACTAAAAATAGAAAGAAATTAATTGGCCAACTAAAAATATATAGAAAACATTAGCAGGGCATGGTGGCGCATGCCTGTAGTCCCAGCTACTCAGGAGGCTGAGGCAGGAGGATCGCTTGAGCCCAGGAGTTGGAGGTTGCTGTGAGCCAGGCTGATGCCACAGCACTCTAGCCCGGGCAACAGAGTGAGACTCTGTCTCAAAAAAAAAAAAGACTGAAGGTTCTGGAGTCAGAGCCCCTTTAGAATCTTGGCTGCACCACTTCTAACGTTGTGAACTTGGGCAGGTCACTCCACCTCCTCGAAATTTAAATATTAAAAACAGGACCTACCTCAAGGCACTGTTGCATAGACTAAACCAGGTTTAGAGGGTAATGCAAACACCAGCAGGGACCCAGCAAATGTCAGGCCCAGGAGTCAGACCTCGCCGTGACAAACGCGGAGAAGGAACCGCTCACCGCCCGGCTCCGCAGGGCAGCAGAACAGCAGAGTAATGATTTTACACCTATGTCATAATAATCCGATCTGCAAGCCACCGATTTTAAGATACACGACTTAAGAAATTACATTATAGCATTAAGAAAAAAAATTCTGCCACGTATACTACGAACCACCACAAGACCGTAAGAAGCATGCTAATTGCAGAGATGACAACACGCCACATCAAAAGACGCGTGCATCCTCGGGACCGACGACCAGTGGCAGCCACTGAACACACGTGCCCGTCTTCAAAGCCAGGATACGGCGTGCAATGCCCGGCTCGGCTCGGACCCGCCGGGGCGGCTCGGACGGGCGCGGGCGCCGCTCCGCCCCCCCGGCTGAGTTTCGCTTTCCATTCCGAGAGAAACGAAAGCGCGGGGCGGGGGCGGGCGGCCACGTGACGCGCGGCGCGGTGTGCTCCGCGTCCTCCCGCACTCGCTCCGGCCTCGCCGCGAGCCCCGCCGCGGACGCCGGACGCCTGCGTGGCCCTGGAGGCAAGTTTGGTGCTAATTCTGGAAGTTTTATTTCTAGGACAGACCTCGAACGGAGCTCTGCTCATAAGCCAACTGGATAATTAGGAATTTATCTGGGCTCTGCAAATTAGGATAATGATGTGTTTATTACATGCATATATTGGGCCAATAACATTTTTTTCTAAGCTGGTTTATTTATTCGGACTTTTTGCATGACTTTGTGTTTTAAAAAAAGAAATTATAGAAGTGTTGCAAGCTTGTAAGAAAAAATTTAAGCAATGCAAATGTGTCTCTCAATCCTCAACTCAGTATAATTTTTGTTTATACCTTATGAGAAATTTTTCTGTGTACAAGTCTTTAAAATTATTTTGTAACTTGCTTTTTCCACGTCACAATATATTATGGACATCTTTTCATGGCGAGACATGCATTTATGTTCATGACGTTTTTTAAACTGATGCATAATATGGAAAGTACATTATCTGTTTAGACAATGCATAGACATTTAGGTTGCTTCCAGTTTTTGCTGGTATAGATGATACAGAGACGAATATCATTTTATATATACGTTCATGCAAATATATAAATATTTGTGGAAAATTCCTATAAGTGGAATTGCTGGGTCAGTGGACATATGTACTGAGAAATTTGAAAGATGTTTTTCTAACTCTGCAAACCGGAGTATTTTAGTCTTAACCCCTCTACTCTCTCCCTCCTCTTTTTCCTGGGAGAAAGCTAAATTTAGACCTTTAAACATAAAACTTCGCATTAAGATCCCTGAAAATCTGGGTTCAGAGTGTTTGAAAATTAAAGCAGAGGCTTTAATTTTGTACCTAACTACATTGAGGTAGTTATCGTTTGAAGATATTCCAGAAAACAGGGCAAATATTTTTTTAAAAATTTAAAACATTTTATGTAAAGTTTTCTTTCTGGTGCTACAGTGTGCAGAGTGAGCGGGAGTTAAGGTGGGGTATCTGAAGTGTTCTCAGGAACAAAATGGGGAGGAGAGTAGCACAGGTGTACAGCTCCACTTTAATTTATTAAAGTACTAAAAAAAGGCTTTTTTAGGATTTTTCTTATTCACTTTAAAAAAAGTGTCGTGCAGCTTTGGCACTTTTACACAATGGTGGGATTAAAGGCAGAAATGTTTAAAGTAGCCTCAGAGAAGATAAGTCCTAATTCTTCCCCATGGGCTGTTTCTTTTGGAGGGAGTAGCTCCAAGGTTCCTGTTATTTGGAGTTTCATCTGAAGTGTTCTGATCTGTGCCAGGCATATTACTGTTATTCAAGAAATGAAAAATAATGTGAAAAACCACTGAGATTGAAGTCTAAATTTGTTGTTGCCATGATCGTTTGGGTTTGGAAGACAGTGAGGCTGCTTGAATCATGTTTCTGGCATGTTAATTTTGTTCCTCTCGGGGCATTTGAAGTTGGAGTCAGTTTTCCTCACAGTGAGTCTAAGTTGTGAGTGAAGCACAGGGCAGGGCCCTGGACCCTCCCAAAGTTTCTGTCCCACGTCCTTGGCTTTTTTGCTGTTTCTCTGAAGACTGTGGCTACTGTGGTGGTGGCCTATGCCAGCCACTTCCATGATTCACATCTCCCTCTCATTTGAAAGATAAAAATTGGGCTGGCGCGGTGGCTCACGCCTGTAATCCTAGCACTCTGGGAGGCCGAGGCGG
>VBSM01003218.1:3938979-3962452 GCA_008086735.1 Cheirogaleus medius | reverse complement strand
TCTGTCTCCAAAAAAAAAAACAAAAAAACCCCACAGGTTATCGAGATATATGTCACATACTGTAAAATTCCTCTATTCAAAAATGAACAATTCAGAGGTTCTTAGTTTATTCACAGAGTTGTGCATCCATCATCATAATCTAATTTTATAACATTTTCATCACACCCAAAAGAAACCTCATACTTATTAGGAGTTACTCCCCCATCCTTCTTTGTTTTATTCTAAGTTTTGTACTTTTAGCTCTTGCATTTAGGTCTATGTTTCATTTAGAGTTAAATTTCGTGTGGTGTGAGTAGGGGTCCAACTCATTCTTTTGCATGTGAACATCTAGTTGGTCAACCATTTGTCAAAAAGACTATTCTTTCCCCATGGAATTGTTTTGGTGCTCTTGTCAAAAATAACATACAGCATGAGGACTACAGTCAATAACACTGTATTGTATACTGGAAATTTGCTAAGAGAGTAGATCTTAGGTGCTTTTACCACACACAAAAAGGTCACTATGTGAGATGATGGATATGTCAATTTGCTTGATTGTAGTAATCATTTCACTGTGTATATGTATATAAAAACATAATGGTGTATACCTTTAAATATATACAAGAAAATAAATGTACAGGAGATATTTAATAAACTGATAGTTGTAGTTAATAACAATGTACTATACTCTTGAAAATTGCTGACAATAGATTTTATATGTTCTCATCACAACAAATAAGTATTGAGGTAATGCATACATTAATTAGCTCGACTGGCAATTGTGCAATGTATGCATATTTTAAAACATCATGTTGTACACAATAGATATATACAGTTTTTGTCAATTAAAAAAATAAAGACAAAAGAACCACTCGATATTTGTAGCCTTTGAAATATAAAAATTAATTGACCATAAAAGTAGGTGTTTATTTCTGGACTTTCAGTTATATTCAGTTGATCTTTATCCTTATGCCAGTACCAGACTATCTTGATTACTGTAGCTTTGTAGTAAGTTTTAATATTGAAAATTGTGAGCCATCCAATTTTGTTCTTTTTCAATATCGTTGTGGCTACTTGGAGCCCACTCTATTTCCATACAAATATTAGCATCACCTCATCAATGTACTCAAAATAAGCCAGCTGTAATTTCGATAGGGATCATTTTGAATCCATAGCTCTGTTTGGGGAGTACCATCTTAGCAATATTAAGTCTTCAGAACCATAAATATGGGATGCCTATCCATTTATTTAGGTCTTTTTTAATTCCTTTCAAAAATGTTTTGTAGTTTCATTGTATGAGTTTTACACTTTTTTTGTTAAATTTATTCCAAAGTATTTTATTTTTAAAAATTCTATTGTAAGTGGAACTAATTTTATTTTGAACTGCTCAATGCCAGTGTATAAAAATATATTTGATTTTTGTTTATTGATCTTATCTATTGCAATTGTTTTTTGTTGTTGTTGTGGGTTTTTTTGTTTGTTTGTTTTTTGTTTTTGAGATAGAGTCTCACTCTTTTGCCTGGGCTGGAGTGCTGTGGCGTCAGCCTCAGCACCTAGCATAGCTCACGGCAACCTCAAACTCCTGGGCTCAATCGGTCCTCCTGCCTCAGCCTTCTGGGTAACTGGGACTTCAGGCACACGCCACCATGCCCGGCTAATTTTTTCTATTTTTAGTTGTTTGGCTAATTTCTTTCTATTTATAGTAGAGATGGGATCTTGCTCTTGCTCAGGCTGGTCTCGAACTCCTCAGCTCAAGCAATCTTCCTGCCTCGGCCTCCCAGAGTGCTAGAATTATAGGCGTGAGCCAGCGCACCTGTCCTGGTTTTTTTTGGGGGGGTAGATTCCTTAGGGTTTTCCTTACACAAGACCATGTCCTCTGCAAATAGAGATAGTTTTGCTTCTTCCTTTCCAATCTGGATGCCTTTTATTTATCTTGCCTAATTTCCCTGGCTAGGACCTCCAATATACTGTTGAGTAGAAGTGGCAAGAACAGATATCCTTGTGTTGTTCCTGGTCTTAGGGAAAAAGCATTGAGCATTTCTTGAGTTTTTGGTTTTTTCATAGTTGGCTCAGGTTGAGGAGGTTCCATTATATTCCTATTTTGTTGAGTGTTTTTATTATGAAAGGATGTTGGGGTTTTTCAGATACTTTTCTGCATCAATTGAGATGGTTATGTGGTGTTTTTCTTTTTTAATGCTGTATTACATTGATTTTTGTATATTCACCAACTATGCATTTCTGGAATAGATCCAGTTGGTCATGGTGTACAGTCCTTTCTATATGCTGTTGTATTTAGTTTGTTAGTGTTTTTTTGAATTTTTTGGTCTATATTCATAAGGGATATGGTCTGTAGGTGACTTTTCTTGTAATGTCTTTGTCTGATTTTAGTATTAGGTTAATACTAGCCTCAAAGAATTAGGAATGTTCTCTTCTATTTTTTGCAAGAGTTTTCAAAGGGATAACTGTTAATTTTTTTAAATGTTTGGTAGAATTTACCAGTTAAGCCATCCAGACCTGGATTTTTTTATGTGTGAGAAGTTTCAAAATTACTGATTTAATCAGTAATTGTTACAGGTCTATTCAGATATTCTATTTCTTCTTTATTTAGTTTGTTCTACTATTGTCATACAAATTGTGTATTTATACATTATAAACATGTCAACATAATTTTATAATTATTACTTTATGTCGTTGTCTTTTAAATCAGGAGAAAACAAGAGTTACAAGCAAAAATAAGTTTATATTATCTGTTAGATTTTCCTCTGTATTTACTTTTACCAATACTTTTAATATCTTCATGTGCATTCAAGTTACTATCTAGTGTCCTTTTATTTTAGCTAAAAGGACTCTGTTTAGTGTTTCTTGTAAGGCAATTCTGTTATGAACAGTCTCAGTTTTTGTTTAACTCAAAATGTCTTAATTTCTTCATTTTTGAAGGAGAGTTTTGCTGATTATAGAATATAGAATTCTTGGTTAACAGCTTTTCCCCTCCCCTATACTTTGAATGTGTCATTCACTTCTTTATGGCCTCCATGTTTTTGATGAGAAGTCAGCTGTTAATCTTATAGAGGATCTAACATATGTGATGACTCATTTTTCTCTTGCTGCTTTCAAGAGTCTTCTTTTTATCTATTTTTGGTATTAAGCATTTGACAGTTTGGCTTTTGGTATTTGACTATGATGTATCTAGGTGTGGATCTCTTTGAGTTTATTGTATTTGGGGTTTGTAGAGCTTCTTGGGTATACAGATTACTGTTTTTTCAACAAATTTGGGAGGTTTGGGGACATTATTTCTAGAAATATTCTTTTTGGCTTTTGTCTCTCTGGTCCTTCTGGGAACCCCATTTTGCCTATGTTGGCATGATAAATGGTGTCTAATAGGTCCCTGAAGTTCTGTTCATTTTTAATAATAGACTTTTTTTTAGAGCAGTTTTAGGTTCACAGTAACATTACGTGTAAGGTCCAGAGGTTTCTTGTATACTTCCCAGCTCCTTCCCACCAACTTCTCTCACTATCAGCGTCTCACAGTAGAGTAGTGAATTTGTTATAATCAAGCCTTACCCAAAGTCCATATTTTACATTAGGGTTCACTCTTGGTGTTGTACATTCTGTGGCTTTTGGCAAACATATAATGACATGTATCTGCAACGATAGTATCATACAGAGCCGTTCTGCTGTTTTAAAAGTCCTGTGTGCTCTACCTGCTCATTCTCCTGTGCTCCCTAACCTCTGGCAACCACTGACACTTTTACTATCTCCATAGTTTTGTCTTTTTCAGAATGTCATATAGTTGGAATCATAAAGTATGTAGCCTTTTCAGATTGGCTTCTTTCGCTTTGGTAATACTAATTCAAGGTTCCCCCATGTGTTTTCATGGCTCGATAGCTCATTTCTTTTTACCATGAGCAGCGTATTATCTGGATGTACCACAGCTTATTTATCCATTCACCTACTGAAGGACAACTTGACTGCTTCCAAGTTTTAACAGTTGTGAATAAAACTTCTATAAACACCTGTGTGCAGGTTTTTGTGTGAATATGCATTTTCAACTCATTTTGGTAAATACCAATTGCTGGATTATATGGTAAGAGTATGTTCAGTTTTTGTTTTTGTTTTTTTTCTGGAGACAAAGTCTCACTCTATTGCCCAGGCTAGAGTACCGTGGTGTCAGCCTAGCTCACAGCAACCTCAAACACCTGGGCTCAAGCGATCCTCCTGCCTCAGCCTCTCGAGTAGCTGGGACTACAGGCATGTGCCACCATGCCTGGCTAATTTTTTCTATATATTTTTAGCTGTCCAGCTAATTTCTTTCTATTTTTAGTAGAGAAGGAGGTCTCGCTCTTGCTCAGGCTGGTCTTGAACTCCTGAGCTCAAACGATCCACCCACCTTAGCCTCCCAGAGTGCTAGGATTACAGGCGTGAGCCACCGCGCCCAGCCGAGTATGTTCAGTTTTTTAAAAAACTGCCAAACCATCTCCCATAGTGGCTATACATTTTGCTTTCCCACTGGCAATGAATGAGAAGTCCTGTTGCTTCATACCCTTGCCAGCATTTTGTGTCATTGGTGTTTTGGATTTTGGCTATTATAATGGGTGTATAATAGTATCTCATTATTTTAATTTGCAATTCCCCAATTAACATATGATATTGAGTATCTTTTCATATGCTTATTTTCCATCTGTATATCTTCTTTGTTGAAGGGTATATGCAGGTATTTTGCCTATTTTATAATTGAGTTGCTAATTTGTTTTTTTTTTTAGAGATGGGGTCTTGCTATTGCTCAGACTGGTCTCGAACTCCTGAGCTCAAGCGATCCTCTTGCCTTGGTCTCCCAGAGTGCTAGGATTATAGGCGTGAGCCACCGTACCCTACCAAGGGTTGCTCATTTTCTTATTGTTGATTTTTAAGAGTTCTTTGTATATTTTTGATAATACTTCTTATCAGATATGTCTTTCGGAAATATTTTTTCCCAATCTGTGCCATGTCTTCTCATTCTCTAGAAAATTTCCTTCTCAGAGCAGAAATTTTAAATTTTAATGAAATCCAGGATATCAATTCTTTTTCTTTTTTTGAGATGTCAGAAGTTTTTAATGTTTTTCATTTTGCTGTAAGGGATTCACTTGGGCTCAAGACCTATTGACTTTTAAAAATTAATACATAATATTTGTACATATTTATGGGGGTATATGTGATATTTTGTTATATGCATAGTGTAATAATAAAGTCAGGGTATTTAGGACATTAATCACCTGAAGCATTTATCATTTCTTTGTGTTGAAAACATTTCAAGACTTCTAGCTATTTTGAAATATACAATACATTGTTTTTAACTATAGGCACCCTACTCAAAGGAATACTACTTGGTCAATTCTTTTTTTTAATGTATCATGCCTTTGGTGTTTATCTAAAAAGTCATCACCATACCCAAGGCCATCTAAATTTTCTTCTATGTTATCTTCTGGGAGTATTATAGGTTTGCACTTCACATTTAGAACATTTTCAGTTAATTTTTGTAAAGGATATAAGGTCTGTGTCCAGACTTTTTTTTTTGCATGTAGTATGTCTAGTTCTTTCTGCACCATTTGTTGAAAAGATGATGTTTGCTCTATGGCATTGCCTTTGCTCTTTTGTGGAAGGTAAGTTGATTCAATTTATATGGGTCTATTTTTGGCCTTTCTGTTGATCTATTTGTCTATTCTTTTGCCAATACCACACTATCTTGATTACTATAGCTTTAAAGTAAGTCTTATAGTTGGGTAGTGTCAGTCCTTTGATTATATTCTTCCCCTTCAATATTATGTTGGCTATTCTGGATATTTTACCTGTCAATATTAACTTTAGAATCAGTTTGTAAATATCCACAAAATGATTTGCTAGATGTAAAAAATTATTTTTAAATTGACACATTGTAAATATTCATATGGGGTATAATTTGATGTTTCAACTATATATGTTGCATAATAATGAAATCAGGATATGTAGCATTACCATCACCTCATGGATTTATCATTTCTTTGTGGTGAGAACATTTGAAAATCTCTCTTGTAGCTATTTTGTAATATACTATACCTTATTATTAACCATCATCATCCTACTGTGCAATAGAACACCATAACTTACTCTTCCTGTGTAATTATCACTTTGTACCTATTGACCAACCTCTCCCCATCCTTCCCCCAACACCCCTCCCCAGTCTCTGGTAACCACTGTTCTACTCTCTGATTCCATGATATCAACTTTTTATAAACAAAATCCCATATCTCAGTGAAATCATGCAGTATTTGTCTTTCTGTGCCTGGTTTATTCACTTAGCATAATATAATGTCTTCCAGTTCCATCCATGTTGTTGCAAATGACAGTATTTCATTCTTTTTAATGGCTAAATAGTATTCCATTGTGCGTATATATTACATTTTCTTTATTCATTTATCCATTGTTGAATACTTGAGTTGATTCCATGTTGTGGCTATTGTAAATAGTGCTGCAATAAACATGAGAGTACAGGTAACTCTTTAATGTAATGATTTCAATTCTTATACCCAGTAATGGAGTTGCTGGATCATATGGTAGTTCTATTTTTAATTTTTTGAGGAAGCTTCATACAGTTTCCCGTAATGGGTGTACTAATTTACAATTCCACATCCTTGCCAATGCTTGTTTTCTGTTGTATTCTTGCTGATAGCCAGTCTAATGGGAGTGAAGTGGTATCTCATTGTGGTTTTGATTTGTATTTTCCCAAGGATTAGTGGTATTGAGCATTTTTCTATGTACCTGTTGGATATTTGAATGTCTTTTTTAATTTTTATGTATTTTTATTTTTTATGTTTTTAGAGATTGGGTCTCACTCTGTCACCCAGGTTGTAGTGCAGTTATGTGATCCTAGCTCACTGCAGCCTCAAACTCCTGGCCTCAAAAAGATCCTCCTGCCTCAGCTTCCCATGTAGCTGGGACTACAAAGTATGTGCCATCACACCCAGCTAATTAACATTTTTTTTGTAGAGATGGAGTCTTGCTTTGTTGCCCAGCTGGTCTCGAACCTCTGGCCTCAAGCAATCATCCTGCTTTGGCCTCTCAAAGTGCTGGGATTACAGATGTGAGCCACTGCACCTAGCCCTGAATGTCTTCTTTTTGAGAAATGTCTATTAAGGTCACATTATTTGGAGGTGTTTTTGTTTTGTTTTTTGCTATTGAATTGTTTTTTTGTTGTTTTGTTTTTTTGAGACAGAGTCTTACTTTGTTGCCCAGGCTAGGGTGAGTGCCGTGGCGTCAGCCTAGCTCACAGCAACCTCAAGCTCCTGGGCTCAAGCAATCCTTCTGCCTCAGCCTCCCAAGTAGCTGGGACTACAGGCATGCGCCACCATGCCCGGCTAATTTTTTCTATATATTTTTAGTTGGCCAATTAATTTCTTTCTATTTTTAGTAGAGACGGGGTCTCGCTTTTGGTCAGGCTGGTTTCGAACTCCTGACTTTGAGCTATCCACCCGCCTCGGCCTCCCAGAGTGCTAGGATTACAGGCGTGAGCCACCGCGCCCGGCCTTTGCTATTGAATTGTTTAAGTTCTTAATATATTCTTCATTTTAACCTTCTGTCAGATGTGTAATTTGCAAATATTTTCTCCAATTCTGTAGATTATATTTTCACTCTGTTGTTTCCTTTGTTGTGCATAGCATTTTAGTTTGATGCAGTCCCATTTGTCTATTTTCGCTTTTGTTGACTGTGCTTTTGAAATCTTATTTAAAAAATCCTTGCCCAGCCCAATGTCATAAAACATTTCCTTCATGTTTTCTTCTAGTAGTTTTATAGTTTGGGGTTCTAAATATCAGTCTTTAATCCATTTTAGTTGATTTTTGTGTATGGTGAGAGGTAGGGGTCTAGTTTCATTCTTCTGCATATGAATATCCAATTTTCCCAGCACCAGAAGAAGAAGCTGTCTTTTCCTCAGTGTGTGTTTTTGGCACCTTTGTCAAAAATCAGTTGGCTGTAGGTGTGTGAATTTATTGCTAGGTTCTCTATTCTGTTCTTTTGGTCTATGTGTCTATTTTTATGCCACTACCATGCTGCTTCGGTTATGATAGCTTTGTAGTATATATATTAAATATATATATATATTTGTGTTTTTTTTTGAGAGAGAGAAAGAGACTGAGTCTTGCTCTGTTGCCCTTGCTAGAGTGCTGTGGCATCAGCCTAGCTCACAGCAACCTCAAATTCCTGGTCTCAAGCAATCCTCTTGCCGCAGCTTCCCAAGTAGCTGAAACCACAGGTATGTGCCACGACGCCTGGCTAATTTTTTCTATTTTTGATAGAGATGGGGTCTCACTCTTTCCCAGGCTGGTCTTGAACAGAGTGCTAGTATTACGGGCATGTGCCGCTGCACCCGGCTCTTTAGTATATTTTGAAGTCAGGTAATGTGAGACCTCTAGCTTTGTTGTTTATGCTCAGGATTACTTCGGCTATTTGGCATTATTTGTGGTTCATATGAATTTTAGGATTGTATTTTCTATTTCATTTGGTATTTTGATAAGGACTGAATGAAATCTGTAGATAGCTTTGGGTGGTATGGAAATTTTAACAATATTAATTCTTCCAATCCATGATCATGGGATATCTTTCCATTTATTTGTGTCCTTTTCAATTTCTTTCATCAGTGTTTTATAATTTTCAGCACAGAGATCTTTTACCTCCTTGGTTAAGTTTATTCGTAGGTATCTTATTTTGTTGGTAGCTGCTATAAATGGAATTCTTTTCTTGATTTCTTTTTCAGATCATTTGCTATTAGCACATAGAAACACTACTGATATTTGTATGTTGATTTTGTATCCTGTAACTTTGCCAGATTTGTCCATCATTTCTAACAGTTTTTTGGTGGGGTCTTTAGGATTTTCTATATAAAATATCATGTCATTTGCAAACAGGGACAATTTGACTTTCTCCTTTCTAATTTGGATGTCTTTTATTTCTTTTTTAAGTTTATTTTTTATTGAGGTAAAATATACATATATAATTTACCATTTTCAGTGTACAGTTTAGTGGTAACAAATATATTTATATTCTTTTTCTCCCTTCATCTATCCCTTCCCCCTCACCTTCCCAGCCTCTGGTAACCACCAATCTACTCTCTATCTTCATGAGATCCACTTTTTCAGCTCCCAGATATGAGTGAGAATATGAAATATTTGAATTTCTGTACCTGGCTATTTTACTTAACATAATGGCCTCCAGTTCCGTCCATGTTTTGGTAAATGACAGAATTTCATTCTTTTTATGGCTGAATAATATTCCATTGTGTATATATACCACATTTTCTTTATCCATTTATTTGTTGATGGGTACTTAGGTTGAATCCATATTTTGCCTCTAGTGAATATTATTGCAGTAAGCTTGAGAATACAGATCTTTCTTTGATATAT
Organism: Cheirogaleus medius; assembly: GCA_008086735.1. Taxonomy (NCBI): domain Eukaryota; kingdom Metazoa; phylum Chordata; class Mammalia; order Primates; family Cheirogaleidae; genus Cheirogaleus; species Cheirogaleus medius. The sequence goes on along the minus strand of VBSM01003218.1, from coordinate 3,953,066 downwards.
TGATTTCCTTTCTTTTGGGTATATACCCTGCAGTGGAATTACTGGATCATATAGTGTCGCGCCCGCCTTGCCAGCAAGGAAGACACGGCAACTGGAGTTCTTCTGACAGCGCTTTAATGGGGATATTCTTAGATTGACAATATGCGGAAGACCCCGAACGGGGAAGCACACACGCTTTTAAGGCCTTGGCGGACCTGAAACCTCTGGGGATAGGTTGGGAAGGAGATGCCGCCAGTTTTCATTGGCGCAACCTAGCATCCTTCATTTACATAGTTACACAACCGGCACTTCCTGTGACCTGACCAACACTGCGCATGCTCGAGAGTTGTTTATAGCAAAATGACCACCGGATACGGGCGCCATCTTAGAATGGCGTTGCCGCCGCGCCCCACAATATAGTAGTTCTAATTTTAGTTTTTTGAGGAACCCCCATGCTGTTCCCTGTAGTGGCTGTACTAATTTACATTCCCCTGAACAGTGTACTAGGGTTCCCCTTTCTCCATGTCCTCACCAACATCTGTTATTGCCTGTCTGTTTAATATAAGCCATTTTAAGTGGGGTGGGTTGATACTGCATTGTGGTTTTGATTTGCATTTCTGAGATGATTAATGATGTTGAGTATTTTCTTCATATACCTATTAGCCATTGTATGTCTTCTTTTTTTTTTTTTTGAGACAGAGTCTCACTTTGTTGCTGGAGCTAGAGTGCCATGGCGTCAGCCTAGCTCACAGCAACCTCAATCTCCTGGGCTCAAGCGATCCTACTGCCTCAGCCTCCCGAGTAGCTGGGACTACAGGCATGTGCCACCATGCCCGGCTAATTTTTTGTATATATATATATTTTTAGTTGGTCAATTAATTTCTTTCTATTTTTAGTAGAGACGGGGTCTCACTCTTGCTCAGGCTGGTTTCGAACTCCTGACCTCGAGCGATCCACCCGCCTCGGCCTCCCAGAGTGCTAGGATTACAGGCCTGAGCCACCGCGACCGGCCTGTATGTCTTTTGAGAAATGTCTGTTCAGATCTTTTGCCCATTTAAAAATGAGATTTTTGGTTTTTTGTATTGAGTTGTTTGAGCTGTTTGTATTTTCTGGTTATTAATCCCCTATCAGATGGATAGTTTGCAGATATTTCTCTCATTCTGTGGGTTGTCTCTTCACTTTATTGATTGTTTCCTTTGCTATAGAAGCTTTTAAGCTTGATGTAATCCCAGTTGTCTATTTTTGCTTTGCTTACCTGTGCTTTTGCGATCTTACACACACAAAATCCTTGCCAATACCAATATCCTGGAGCATTTCTCCAATGCTTTCTTCTAGTGGTTTCATAGTTCATTCCATAGATTTCAGTCTTTAATCCATTTTGATTTGATTTTTGGGTATGGTGAGAGATAGAGATCTAGTTTCATTCTTCTGCATATAGTTATCCAGTTTTCCCAGCACCATTTATTGAAAAGACTTTCCTTTCCCCATTGTAAATTCTTGTCTCATTTGTCAAAGATGAGCTGGTTGTAGGCCAGGCACAGTGGCTCATACCTTAATCCTAGCACTTTGGGAGGTTGAGAAGGACTGCTTGAGGCCAGGAGTTTGAGACCAGCCTGCGCAACATAATGAGACCCCATCTCTAGAATAAGAAGAAGAAAAAGGAGAAGAAAAGATGAGTTGGTTGTAATGTATGTATTTATATCTGGGTTTCCTATTCTGTTCCATTGGTCTATGTACCTGTATTTATGCCAGTACCATACTTTATTGGTTACTATAACTTTGTAGTAAATTTTGAAGTCAGGTAGTATCATGCCTCCTGCTTTGTTCTTTTTGCTCAGAATTGCTTTGACTGTTCAGGGTCTTTTGTGATTCCATATAAATTTTAGAATTTTTTTGTATTTCTGTGAAGAATGTCATTCATATTTTGGTAGAAATTGCATTGAATCTGTAGATTAGTTTGGGTGGTATTTTAACAATGCCAGTTTTTGCAATCCATGAGCATGGAATAGCTTTCCTTGTTTTTTTTCTATTTCTTTAATCAAATTTTATGGGCTTCCTTGTATGGATCTTTCACTTCTTTGGTTAGATTGATTACTAGGTATTTTATATTTTTTGCAGCTCTTGTAAATAGGATTGCTTTCATGATTTATTTTTCAAATTGTTCACTGTTGGTGTTGATTTTGTATCCTCTAACTTTACTGAATTCTTTTATCAGTTCTAACTGTATTTTCATGGAATCTTTAAGTTTTTCTAGGTATGAGAACATGTTGTATGTGAACAAGGCTAGCGTGACCTCTTCCTTTCCAAGTTGAACGCCATCTATTTCTTTTTCTTGCCTAATTCATCTGGCCAGGACTCTGTGAAAGTGGGCATCCTTGTCTTGTTTCAGTCTTTAGAGGAAAAACCTTCAATTTTTTTCCATTTAGTATAATGTTTGCCATGGATTTGTCATATATGGTCTTTATTATTAATATTTTGAGGTATGTTCCTTCTATACCCAGTTTGATGAAGGTTTTTATCATAAAGGGATGTTGAATTTTTTCAAAAGCTTTTCCTGCATCTATTAAAATGATCACATAGCTTTTGTCTTTCTTTTTGTTAATGTGATGTATCACATTTATTGATTTGCATATGTTGAATCATCCTTGCTTGATCATTGTGAATGATCTTTTTGATGTGCTACTGAATTCTGCTTGCTAGTATCTTGTTGAGAATTTTTTCATCTGTATTATTCAGGGATATTGACCTGTAGGTTTCTTTTTTTTATGTAGAGCAGAGAAATGTAGTTTTCTTTTTGTGTTTTGTAGTTACCTGGTTTTGGAATTGGTAATTCTGGCCTGCCTCATAAAATGAATTTGGAAATATCCTTCCTTCTAAATTTTCTGGAATAGTTTGGGAAGAATTGGTAGTAGCTCTTCTTCTTCCTCCTCTTTTTTTTTTTTTTTTTTTTTTTTTTTTTTTTTTTTTTTTTTTTTGGAGATAGACTCTTGCTCTGTCATCTTGGGTAGAGTATAATGGCATGATCATAGTTTGCTGCAACCTCAAACTCCTGGGCTCAAATGATCCTCCTGCCTCAGCCTCCCGAGTAGCTGGGACTGCAGGTGTGTGCCACCATATCCAGCTAATTTTTTCTTTTTTGATAAAGATAGGGCCTTGCTCTTGTTCAGGCTGGTCTTGAACGCCTGACCTCAAGTGATCCTCGTGCCTTGGCCTCCCAGAGTGCTAGGATTACAGGTGTGAGCCACCGCGCCCGGCCTAGTTTTTCTTTAAATGTGTGGTAGAATTCAACAGTGAATCTCTCAGGTCCTGACCTTCTTGTTAATGGAAGACTGTTTATTACTGGTTCAATTTCCTCACTCATTATGGTCTGTTCCAGTTTTCTATTTCTTTGTGATTTAATCTTGGTAGGTTGTATTTGTCCAGGAATTTATCAATTTCTTCTGTGTTCTCAAATTTGTTAGCATATAGTTGTTCATAACACTCTCTTATGATCCTTTGTATTTCTGCAGTTGTAATGTCTATTTTTCATTTCTGATTTTATTTATTTGGGTCTTTTCTCTTTTTTTCTCGGTTAGTACAACTAAAGATTTGTTGATTTTGTTTATGTTTTTATAAAATTAACTCTTTGCTTCACTGATACTTTGAATTTTTTTAGTCTCTATTTTGTTTATTTCCACTGTGAGGCTTATTATTTCCTTCCTTCTACCAGTTTTGGGTTTGGTTTCTTCTTTCTCTACTTCCTTGAGCTGCATGGTCACATGGTCTATTAGAAATCTTTCTTCTTTTTTGATGTAGGCATTTCCTGCTGTGTACTTCTCTCTTAGGATTGCTTTCACTGTGTCCCACAGGTTTTGTGGTATGATGTATTTAGATCATTAAATAGAAAATGTCCAATTCTGAATCAAAAGTTTAGTTTATCATATCTCAAACAAGAAGCAGTGCAATTAATCAAAGCATGTGCCGAAACTGTTAACACAGTTTGCCACCTTAATGGTAGCTTGCTTATGCCAGCAGCACAGAAGCCTGGAGAGCAAATGGTGATGAAATCGTGAAAAGCATTTTCCACAGCTTTTAGAGAATTGAGTATTTTCCCTTGGAAGAAGTGGTCTAAATCCTGGAAGAAGTGATAGTCGGTGCAAGGTCTGGTGAATATGGTAGATGACAGAGAGTTTCCAAGTCCAGCTTCGGTAGTTTGAGCAGCATTATTTTTTGTGATGTGGTCTTGCAAGAGGATTGGCCTGTCTCTATTCACCAATCTTGGCTGCTTAATCACAAGCATCCTCATCATTTTGTCCAGTTGGTTGCGGGCGACATCTGTAATCAGTTGACCAGGTTTCATGAAGCTGTAGTGGATAATACCAGTGCTGGACCACCAAACAGACACCAGTAGTTTTTTTGATGAATATTCAGTTCTGGACTGTGTTGTGGCACTTCATCTTTAACTAACCATTGTGCCAGACACTTGCGATTGTCAGAAAGAACCCATTTTTCATCAGATGTAACAATTTGGTATAGAAATGGTTTGCCTTTATGTCATGACAGCAAAGAAAGGCAAGCTTCAAGAAGATTTCTCTTTTGATGCTCATTTAATTCTTGCAGTCCCCATCTATCCAGCTTCTTGCTGATTTGTTTCAAATTGTCCAATAATGTTGGAATAGTAAGCTGTTAGATGAAATGTTCTGAAAATATCTATGGTGCAGTTTATGTCTGTTTCCTTGTTGATTTTCTGTCTATATGGATCTGTCCATTGTTAAGACTGGTGTGCTGAAGTCCCCTACTATTATTGTATTGCAGTATATTTCTCCCTTTAGATATAATAACATTTGCTTAATATATTTGGGTCCTCCGGTGTTGGGTGCATATATATTTACAATTGTTATATCTTCTTATTGAATTGATCACTTTATTATTATAATGACCTCTTTGTCTCTTTTTATAGTTCTGACTTAAAGTCTACTTTATCTGCTATAAGTATCTCTATTCTTGTTTGCTTTTGGTTTCTGTTTGTGGAATATATGTTCCCATCCCTTCACTTTCAGTCTATGTTTGTCTTTCATAGTGAGTTGAATCTCTCGTAGGCAGCCTAGAGTTGAGTCTGTTTGGTTTTTTTTTAATCCATTCAGTCACTCTACATCCTTTAATTGGAGAATTTAACCCATTTACATTCAAGATTATTATTGACAGATAAAAATTTACTCCTGCCAGTTTGTTACTTGTTTTCTGATTGCTGGAGTTTTGATTGGGATTACATTGAATCTATAGATAAAGTTGGGAAGAACTTGAAAATCTTGATGATATTGAGTCTTCCTATCCATGAACATGGAATATCTCCGCCTTTATTTAGCTCTTTAATTTCTTTCATAAGAGTTTTGTAGTTTTCCTCATATAGATCTTGTACTTATTTTGCTAGATTTATACCAAAATATTTCATTTTCTTGAGTGCTAATGAAAATGAAACTGTGTTTAAATCTCAGATTGCACTTGTTCATTGCTGGTATATATGGAGGAAATTGACTTTTGCATATTAACCTTGTATCCTGAAACCTTGCTATAATCAGTTATTAGTTCTAGGAGTTTTTTGGTTGATTTTTTTCAGATTTTCCATATAGATTATCTTGTCATCTGTGAACAAAGACAGTTTTATTTCTTTCTTACCAATCAGTATACATTTTATTTTTTTCTTATAGTATTACATTAGCTAGGACTTTTATGATATTAAAAGGAGTTGTGAGAGAGAACGTCCTTGTTTCTCACCACCAAATATGATGTCAGCTGAAGGTTTTTGGTTGATGTTTCTTATCAAGTTAGGGAAATTCCCCTCTATTTCTAGTTTGATAACAGGTTTTATTGTAAATTGATGATAGATTTTGTCAAATGCTTTTTCTGCATCTGTTGATATGAACAGGTGAGTTTTGTTCTTTAGCCTGTTGATTTGATGGGTAACAGTTAATTTCAAAAAGTTGAACTAGCCTTGAATACCTGTGATAAATCCCATTTGGTCATGGTATATAATTCTTCTTATTTTTAAATTTTAAAAATAAAATGTATATTTTTAAGGTTACAACATGATGTTTTGATGTATATGTACATATACATATAGTGGAATGATTATTACAGTCGAGCTAGTTAACATATCCGTCTCTTCACATAATTACCTTTTTTTTTTTGGTGGTGAGAGCACCTGAAATCTACTCTCTTAGCTAATTTCCAGTGTACATTATTATTAACTATAGTCATGCTGTACATTAGATTTCTAGACTTTTAAAAATCATATGTAACTATAACCTTGTACCTTTTGACCAACATCTCACCATTTTCCTCACCTCTCATCCTGGTAAACAACATTCTACTCCTTGCTTCTATGTGTTTGACATTTTTAGATTCCACATATGAAGAAGAACATGCAGTATTTTTCTTCTGTGTCTGGCTTATTTTACTTGGCATAATGTATCCCTAGTTCATTTATGTTGTCACAAATGTCAGGGTCTCCTTTTTAAAGGCTGAATAATATTGCAGTGCATTTACATACCCCAGTTTCTTTATCCATTCATCCATTGATAGACACTTAGGTTTTTTCCATATCTTGTGTATTGTGAGCAGTGCTGCAAAGAACATGGGAGTGCATTATCTCTAAGAGGTGCTGATTTAATTTCCTTTGGATATATACCTAGAAGAGGGATTGCTGAGTCATGTGGTATTTTTATTTTTAATTTTTTGAGGAACCTTCATACTGTTTTCCATAGTAGCAGAACCAACTTACATTTCACCAGTGGTTTGCAAAGGTTTCCTTTTCTCCATACCCTGACCAATACTTGTTATCTCTTGTCTTTTTCATAATAACCATCCTAACAGGTATGAGGTGATATGATACTTCACTGTGGTTTTGATTTGCACTTCCCTGGTGATTAGTGATGTTGAGCACCTTTTGTATACCTGTTGAGCATTTGTCTATCTTCTTTAGAGAAGTGTCTATTCAGGTTCTTTCCCCATTTTAATTGGGTTCTTTGTTTTAGCTATTGAGTTATGTGAGTTCCTTCTATATTTTAGATATTAACCCCTTATCAGATGTATGGTTTGCAAATATTTTCACCCAATCCATAGGGTGCGTTTTCATGTTGTTGATTGTTTCTTTTACTGTTCAGAAGCTTTCTAGTTTGATGTAAACTCATTTATTTTTGTTTTTGTTGCCTGGGATTTTGGTGCCATATCTAAGAAATCATGCCCAGTCCAATGCCTAGAAGCTTTTCCCCAATGTCTTCTCCAAGAGCTTTATGGTTTCAGATCTTATGTTAGGTATTTAATTCATTTTGAGCTCATTTTTGTGTATGGTGTAAGATAAAGGTCCAGTTTCATTCTTTTGCATGTGAGTATCTAGTTTTCTCAACAACATTTATTGAAGAGACTGTCTTTTCCCCATTTTGCCTTTTTCTGGTGTCTTTATTGAAAATTGGTTGATCGCATATGCTTGGATTTATTTCTGGGCTCTTTATTCTCTTCCATTCATCTATTTGTCTGTTTTTATGCCAGTTCCATATTGTTTTGTTTTGTTTTTTTGAGACAGAGTCTCACTCTGTTGCCCCGGCTAGAGTGCTGTGGCATCAGCCTCGCTCACAGCAACCTCAAACTCCTGGGCTCAGGCAATCCTTCTGCCTCAGCTTCCCAAGTAGCTGGGACTACAGGCATGCGCCACCATGCCCAGCTAATTTTTTCTATATTTTAGTTGGCCAATTAATTTCTTTCTATTTTTCAGTAGAGATGGGGTCTCACTCTTGCTCAGGCTGGTTTCGAACTCCTGAGCTCAAACGATCCGCCCACCTCGGCCTCCCAGAGTGCTAGGATTACAGGCGCGAGCCACCGCGCCCGGCCCCATATTGTTTTGATTACTATAGCTTTATCATATAATTTGAAATCACGTTATGCCTCCAACTTTGTTTTTCTTTCTCAGGATCGCTTTGGCTATTCAGGCCCTTTTGTGGTGCCATACACATTTTAGAATAATTTTTTCCTACTTCTGTGAAAAAAATGTCATTGGATTTTGATAAGGATTGCATTGAATCTGCATATCACTTTGGGTAGTAAGGAAATTTTAACAATATTAATTCTTCCAATCTATGAACATGGGATATCTTTGCATTTATTTTCATCGAGGTTTTATAGTTTTCTGTGTATAGCTTTTTCATCTTCCTGGTTGAATATCACTTTTGATACTATCAGAAATGAGATTATTTTCTTTATTTCTTTTTTGGATGTATCATTATTGGTATAAAGAAATTCAGCTGATTTTTGTATGTTGATTTTGTATCTTGCAAATTTACTGAATTCATTTATTGGTTCTAACAGCTTTTTTTGGTAGAGTCTTTTAGGTTTTCTATATAAAGGATCATGCCATCTGCAAATAAGGCTGGTTTTACTTCTTCCTTCCTGATTTGTTTGCCTTTTATTTATTTTTCTTGTCTGATATTCTTTTTTGGTTTTTTTTGAGACACAGTCTTACTCTGTTGCCCGCGCTACAGTGCCGTGGCATCAGCCTAGCTCACAGCAACCTCCAACTCCTGGGCTTGAGCGATCCTTCTGCCTCAGCCTCCCGAGTAGCTAGGATTACAGGCATGCGCCACCATGCCCGGCTAACTTTTTTTTCTATATATATTTTAGCTGGCCAATTAGTTTATTTCTATTAATAGTAGAGACAGTCTCGCTCTTGCTCAGGCTGGTTTCGAACTCCTGACCTTGAGCGATCCGCCTGCCTCGGCCTCCCAGAGAGCTAGGATTACAGGTGTGAGCCACCACGGCCAGCCTCTTGTCTGATATTCTTGCTAGTATGTCCATACCATGTTAAATAGAAATGGTTAGAATAGACATCCTTCCCTTGTACCAGATCTTGGAAGAAAAGTTTTCAGATTTTTCCCACTGATTATGATATTAGCTATGGGCTTTTTATAACTGGTCTTTATTATGCTGAGGAAATTTCCTTCTATACCTAATTTCTTGAGGTTTTTTTTTTTATCCATCATGAAATGATGTTGAATTTGTCAAATGCTTTTTCTGCATCTATTGAGATGATCATGTGGTTTTTATTTTTCATTCTGTTAATGTGGTATATCACATTAATTGATTTACATATGTTAAACCAACCTTGCATCCCAGGGATAAATCCCACTTGGTCATGTGGTATAATCTTTTTGACGCCTTGTTGAATTTGGTTTGCTAGTATTTTATTGAGGATTTTAGCATCTAGGTTCATCAGAGATGTTAGCCTGTATTTTGTTTTGTTTTGTTTTGTTTTTTTTGGTGTTGTTTTTGTTGTTTTCTTATGGTATCTTTGTCTGGCTTTGGTATCAAGGTAATGCTTGCCTCATTAAATGAGTTTCAAAGTATTATCTCTAGTTCTATTTTTTGGAATAGTTTAAGAAGGATTGGTTTTAATTCTCCTTTGAATGTTTGGTAGAAATCAGTCCTGAAGCCATCTGGTTTTTGACTTTTCTTTGTTGGGAAGTTTGTGAGTATTGATTCTCCTTACTTATTATTGGTCTGTTCAGACTACATATATATTTTATTTCAGCATATTATGGGGGTACAAATGTTTAAGTTACATGTGTTGCCTTTTCCCTACCTTCCCTCCTGGAGAGACCTTATATTTTTTATTGATTCAGTCATGGTAGATTGTATGTTTCTAGGAATTTATCATTTCCTCTAGGTTATCCAGTTTGTTGGCATATGACTGTTCATGATAATTTCTTATAATCCTTTTTAATTCTGAAGTGTCAGTTGTAACCCCTCTTCTTTCATTTCTGCTTTTATTTATTGATTATTCTCTTTTTTTCTTAGTTATTCTGGCTGAGGGATTGTTGATTTCATTTTTTTGAAAAAACTCTTAATTTTGTTGAGTTTTCTAGTTTTTCTATTTTCTATTTGATTTGCTTCAGCTCTAATATTTATTATTTCCTTCTTTCTGCAAGCCTTGGGTTTATTCTTTTTCTAGTTCATTAACAAGTAATGTTGTATATTTGAGGTCTTTTTAATGTAGGCATTCATCACTAGAAAATTGTCCCTTAGTACTGGTTTTTCTGCATCCCATAAGTTTAGGTGAGTTGTGTTTTCATTTTCATTCATCTTAAAATATTTTTAAAATTCCCTTTCAATTTTCTCTCTTACCCAGTGGTTGTTCTTGAGTGTGTTATTTGCTTCCACATATTTGTAAATTTTCCTATTTTATTGCTGTTATTAATTTCTAGTTTCATTCCATTGTGATTGGAAAAGATACTTGAAATGATTTTGTTCTTAAATTTTACAAGACTTGTTTTATGACCTAACATGAGATCTATCCTAGAAATGTTCTGTGTGCACTTGAGGTAAATCTGTATTCTCTGTTGGGTGGAAAGTTCTGTATATGTCTCGTAGATCCATTTGGTTTTTTTTTTTTTTTTTGAGACAGAGTCTCACTCTGTTGCCCTGGCTAGAGTGCCGTGGCATCAGCATAGCTCACAGCAACCTCAGACTCCTGGGCTCAAGTGATCCTTCTGCCTCAGCCTCCACAGTAGCTGGAACTACAGACATGTGCCACCATGCTCAGCTAATTTTTTCTATATATTTTTAGTTGGCCAATTAATTTCTTTCTATTTTTAGTAGAGACGGGGTCTCATTCTTGCTCAGGCTGGTTTTGAACTCCTGACCTTGAGCAATCCTCCTGCCTCAGCCTCCCAGAGTGCGGTCCATTTGGTCTTAAGTGTTGTTCAAGTCCACTATTTCTCTGTCAATTTTCTGTCTTACATTCTATTATTGAGAGTGATATATTGAAGTCTCCTATTAATATTATTGTATTGTTGTCAACTTGTCCTTTCAGATCTGTCAATATTTACTTTTTATACTTAGGCACTCTTTTATTGGTTGCAGATTTATTTACATTTGTTATATTTTCCTTTTGGATTGACCCATTATCATTATATGATAATTTACTTTGTCATTAGACACAGTTATTGACTTAAAAACTACTTTGTCTGATATAAGTGTATCCAGTCCTGTATTCTTTTGGTTACCATTTGCATGAGATATATTTTTCCATCCCTTCACTTTTAGCCTATGTATAGCTTTGAATCTAAAATGAGTTTCTTGTAGACATGTTGTCTATATGTAGACAACATATAGTTAGATCTTGTTTTTTCTTTAGCCACTCTCTATCTTTTCACTGGAGAGTCTGATCCATTTACATTTAGAGTAATTATTGATAAGAAAGGATTTACTATTACCATTTTGTTAATTGTGATTTGTTTTGCAGTTCTTTTGTCCCTCTCTCTTTTTTTTTTTTGAGACAGAGTCTTACTTTGTTGCCCAGGCTAGGGTGAGTGCCGTGGCGTCAGCCTAGCTCACAGCAACCTCAAGCTCCTGGGCTCAAGCAATCCTTCTGCCTCAGCCTCCCGAGTAGCTGGGACTACAGGCATGCGCCACCATGCCCGGCTAATTTTTTCTATATATTTTTAGTTGGCCAATTAATGTATTTCCATTTTTAGTAGAGACGGGGTCTCGCTCTTGGTCAGGCTGGTTTCGAACTCCTGACCTTGAGCTATCCACCCGCCTCGGCCTCCCAGAGTGCTAGGATTACAGGCGTGAGCCACCGCGCCCGGCCTTGTCCCTCTCTTTTTAACATCTTCTCGTCTTTTATTTATTTTTTGCATTGATAAATTTTGGTTCCTTTTTTTTATTGCTTTTGTGTAAGTTCTAGAGGTATTTTCTTTTTATTTACCAAGCAGCTTAAATAAAATATCTTATAACAGTCTATTTTGAGTTGATTATAATTTAATTTCCCTTGTGTGGAAGAACTCTCCATTTTTACCTCTCCTTCCTCCACATTATATGCTAGTGATGTTACAATAGACATCAATTTATATTATGTAAGCATTAAGATAGTTTAATTATATTTGTTTTTAATACTTCTGTCTTTTAACTTTTATGTTAGAATTAAAAGCTATTTGCCTACCACCATTATAGTAGTACCATATTCTCTTTTTGTCTATATATTTATCTTTGCCAATGAGTTTCATACTTTGTTATGCTCTTGTGATACAGTTTAGTGTCCTTTTATTTTACTTTGAATAAATCCCATTAACATTTTCTGGTAAGATAGGTTTAGTGGTGATAAACCCCCTCAAATTTTGTTTATCTGAGAAAGTCTTTAGCTCACCTTCATTTTTGGAGAACACGTTTGCCAGGTATAGTATTCTTGGTTGACAGTTATTTTCCTGTATCATCACACTGCCTTTTGGCCTGAAAAGTTTTTGTTGAAAAAAATCTGCTTATATATTTATGGAGCTTCCTTTCTATATAACAAGTTGCCTTTCTCTTGCTGCTTTCTTGAACTTTTGATAATTGATTATAATGTGTCTTGGTGTGGGTCTCTTTAGATTAATTTTATTGATGTCCTTTGGGATTCCTGGATCTGGATTTCTATTTCCTTCCTAGGTTGGGATGATTTCAGTCATTACAGTACTACATCATTTAACAATGGAGATATGTTCTGAGAAATGTGTTGATGGGTGATTTTATAATTGTGTGAACATCATAGCATGTACTTACACAAACCTAGATGATATAGCTTACTATACATCTAGGCTATATGATATAGCTACTGTTGATTATGTGGTTTGTCATTGACTGAAATGCCATTATACAGCTCATGACTGTTACTTCTTTGTATAAGCTTTTTGTCTCTTCTCTCTCTCCTCTTTCTGGTACCCTGATAATACATATATTGGTCTGCTTGATGTTGTTCCATAACTTTCTTAAGCTGTCTTCACTCTTTTTAATTCTTTTTGTGCTCCTTTGAATGGATGATTTCCAATAACCTGTCATCTAATATACTAATCTTTTATTCTGCTTGATCTAGTCTGTTGCTGAGCTTCTCTATTGAATTTTTATTTCAGTTATTATATTCTTCAGTTCTATGATTTCTGTTTGGTGCTTTTATATTTTTTTTTTGTCTCTTTGTTAAAATTCTGATTTGTTCATGCATTATTCTCCTGGCTTTGGTGAGCATCCTTATAATTATTATTTTGAATTATCTCTAAGGTAAATCACTTATCTCCATTTCATTAGGGGCACTTTCTAGAGATTTATCTTGTTATTTTGTTTGGAACGTATTTCTCTGTTTCTTCATTTTTCTTGATTTTCTGATGTTTTTTGTGCATTAAGTAAAAAAGAACTTGTGTTAGGCATGGTGGCTCATGCCTGTAATGCCACACTTTAGGAGGCCAAGGTGGGAGGATTATTTGAGGCCAGGAGTTTGAGACCAGCCTGGGCAACACAGTGACATCCCATCTCTACAGTAAAGTTTTTAAAAATTAGCTGGGCATGGTGGCATACATCTGTAGTCCTAGTTACTCAGGAGGCTGAAGTGGGAGGACTGTGTGAGCCCAGAAGTTCAAGGTTGCAGTGAGCTATGATTGCACCACTGCACTCTAGTTAGGGTGACAGAAACCCTGTCTTTTAAAAAACAAAGAAAGAAAAACACTTCTTCCAGTCTTATTCTACTGGCCTTTTGTAGAAGCTGAACCTGTCAATAAGCATGGCCAGAGAATCCGGGTACCTCTTGAACTTTTGTGCTTGTCTAAACTGCCATGTATGGCCAGGGCGAGGTGGCCCACGCCTGTCATCCTAGTACTCTGAGAGGCCGAGGCCGGAGGATCACTTGAGCTCACTAGTTCGAAACCAGCCTGAGCAAGAGCGAGACCCCATCTCTACTAAGAATAGTAAAAATTAGCTGGGCATGGTGGCGCATGCCTGTAGTCCCAGCTACTCGGGAGGCTGAGGCAGCAGGATTGCTTGAGCCCACCAGGAGTCTGAGGTTGCTGTGAGCTAGGCTACACTACGGCACTCTAGCCAGGGTGACAGAGTGAGACACTGTCTCAAAAAAATGTTAAAAACCCAAAAAAACCAGCCATCTATGTTCTTAGTGGCCCTCAGGAGTTTAGAACTTGTCAAGTCCCATCAGTGTCCCAAGACAGGGGAGATAGAAGCTAGTCCTTTGAGATACAACTGGAGAAGCTGAGGTATTAAATATGTATTCCAGTTTTTTCTTTCTTTTTTTTTTTTTTGAGACAGAGTCTCACTTTGTTGCC
>VBSM01003218.1:3906603-3932957 GCA_008086735.1 Cheirogaleus medius | reverse complement strand
AAAAAAAAAAAAAAAATCCACATATAAGTGGACCCACCCCGACGTCCAAACCTGTGTGGTCAAGGGTCAGCTGTGCCTCACCGGTCTGCGGTTGCCCCTAGTAGATTTCCTGATAAAGTCTTCAGAGTCCCCAGGAGCTCCTCATGGTCATTGAGGGAGGGAATGTGGGTCAGGCTAGTATCAGGGATCCTGGGGTCTCTGATTTCCAGAGCTGTGCACGTGGCTTCTCAGATCACATCACTGAGAGGGACAGAGCCTTTTAAGGGTAAGAGGAGAAGGTCCGAGAGCAGCGGGCAGGGTTCCCCAGCTTCCGACAGCAGACTCCATAGTCCCCTTGGGTTCTGGGGCGTGCGTGGAGCCCTGGGGCTGCTTGTGCCTTCTGTGGGAGACGTGCAGTGTTGCAGTAGTCAAGTGCCAGGTTATTCTCCATGGGCCTCGCCAGATTCAGCAAATGAAAGACATTAACTCTGTTCTATCATTCTGCTCTGATCTTTTGGGGAAGAACATAACACTAGCCCTGAAATTTCTCTAAATCTACCCATTTCAAGTGCCTGAGGACTTTATCACCACAGTGATTTTGCTTTTTCAGGTCTTGAAGCTGACCTATTTGCCCCAGACCTTGACAATCCACCTCATGCGATTCTGCATCAGGAATACACAGACGAAAAAGATCTGCCACTCACTGTATTTCCCCCGGAGCCTGGATCTCAGTCGGGTCCTTCCGCCCGAGCAGGGCCTGGCCGACAGTGAGGCACAGGTGAGGCTCCTCCCATCCTGCGTCGGGACACACACGTGCCCTTCACGGGGGCCCTCAGCCCTGACCTGCTGGAAGTCACCCATTCATCAGATGGCATTGTCAGGTGTCTCCTGTGTCATTCTGTCATCTAAGAAATCACGTCCTCTGCTGGCCATGCTTGGGATACACAGAGCAAGGGAAACAAGAGCTTGGAGAGATTCACAGAAGCATATTCATATATTCAAAAACACTCACATTTTAAACAGTATTTTAATGACAGAAATCTGTGTGTTCTTGAAGAACAATAGGTTATCACCGTCAATGCTATTTGTAGTTGCTTTTCTTTTAAGATTCAAAAGACCTTATTTCTATTAATCAATATTGGGTTTGTGCTCAGTTGCCTCACAGCACTGAGGGAAGGAACCCACAATTCAGTATTTTCCTTTTGAAATAACGTGGAATACTTTCAAATGCGTAGGCAAACATGACATGTCGAGTTCTTAGTACCAACCACGTCCTTATTAAACAACCTGTGCCCACTTTGAGGATTAAATGATAAAGTAGCCAGTTGACCAAATTTAATCAAAGTAAAGTTTAATTCAAATTACTGAGATGATAACTTATTAGGAGATTCTGAGGGGAAAAAATGACACAAATATCTTTTCTCCATAGGTTTGAAATGCTACGTGGCGGATATTTTATTCCCATATATATGGATTTGTTTTTGGTCTGTGTTCTATTTTATTGATCTCTTTTCTATTTATGCCCTGGAACCACAGCACTTAAAAAATTAAGGCCTGATAATATGTTGTAATAGCTCCTGTTGTAACAGAATTTCTTTACCTATTTAGGGCATGTATATTTCATAGGGTTCTCATTTTCTGTCCTTCGAGTTTTCCTTAGTTCTACTTGCACAGTCTGCCTGATGAGGTGTATTTAACATTGTCTTCTACTGAAAAGACTTTGTTATGGAAATTTTCAAATATATACCAGAGTAGTGAAGAATTATACAGTGAGTCCCCACGTATCCATCAAGCGGCTTTAACAGTTACCAAAACTCATGGCCAGCCTTGCTCTCCCTACACCCCAGCCTCTACTGGATTGTTCTGAAGCAAATCCCAGACATCATACTATTTAATCTGTAAATAATTCATTATGTCTCTCTAAAGAATAAGCACTCTTTTTTCTAAACATAACTAACTCCATCTCAATTTCTTAATACAATCAAATATCCAGCCGATATTCAGATTTCCCTGATTGTTCTATACTCTATGTGGTTTATTTTAATCTAGATCCAAACAAGGCCTACACTTGAATTTGGTTAGGTTCCTTTCTTTCTTTTTTTGATTAAGTTTTTTTTTTATTTCTTTTCAGTTTTCCACACCTTTTCTTTTCCTTGCAGTTTATTTGGTTGAAGAGGGTTTTTTTTTATATTCCAGAATTGGCTGGTTGGTGTCATTTAACATATTCCTCTAACACCTTTATTTCTTGTAAACTAATAGTTAGATGCAGATATTGCCCTGCGTTTTTTTCAAGTCCAGCATAAAGTCCTCAAATGAAAACAGAGAATAATTTGGACCCTCCAATCTGGGTGACTTAGCTTCGCTTACACTACCCTCACCTTCTGTCTCCCCTCCCTGACCCTGTTTCCAGAGTCTCAGTTCGGGGCATTATTGGACTGGAGGAGAAACAGACCTGTGTTCTGATGGCTCTGCAACACTCATGAGAGAAAGTTCTAATTCTTGACTTGGTCTTTGTGGCCCATCCCTCGTGACCTCCCAGCACCTTCCTGCCTTCCCCATCCTCAGCATGCTCGGCTCTGTCGTGCTGCTGAGACTTTGCGATCTCCGAGCCACCCGCAAGAACACCCTCTTCCTATAACTTGTGTGCCAGTTGTGTTCCTCCTTTAAGGTCACTCCAAGCATGTTTTCCCTGGGGCATGTTCCCAGCTCTTTAGCCCTTCCTTAGCTGGTTGTTCTATGTCCATTTCGGGGCAGAATTGGTTCTTCCCAAATTACTTGTAAAGACATCTGGTATAAAACATACCATTATTATAATGCTGGTTTTTCTATTTCTTTTTCAGTTAGTTGTGAGATTCCTGAGGTTAAGGATTGTTTTCTAGTAACCTCGAAGTACCAGTACCTGGCATAGAAGAGGCAATGTATAAGTGTGTGATGAAATAACGTGTTTTTTTAATTCAAGACTAGGGCTAGAAAAGGAAGAGTTATAGGTGAATCATTTTGTGCCTTGTCTCCTTCCAATCCCCACAGTATGAACTCTTTGCTGTGATCGCCCATGTAGGAATGGCCAGCTGTGGTCATTACTGTGCCTACATCCGGAATTCTGTGGACGGAAAATGGTTCTGCTTCAATGACTCCAATGTTTGCTGGGTGAGAAACATCATCCAAAACATTGCCTCTTGCCCTGGATTAGCCACCTTTAATAAAGTCTGAGCCCAAGACTGCATGGTCCTCAGGATCAAAACACACCGTGGTCCTGTTCCCTGCGGGGCCTTGCGTGGGGTATAAAGCCCTTCTCTGCATGGCGTCCCCATCAGGTTTACAGCTCTGTAAGAGTCCACTTACCTCAGTTTCCAGTTAGTGTTCTAGGATGGGTGCCCTGCAGATTCATGCTTTGTGGGAAACTTCTGGAAAGCAAGAAGAGTTAGAAATATATAAGTTAGGACTTTGTGATAAACCTAACAAAGTCTAAACAGAGGGACAAGATATTAAAAATACTTCATTATATATAACATCCTATCTCTAGATGCTCTGGGTTCTTGGGAGTTACTGAGGGTGGGCTTGTCTGGAGGAGTGAGAGAGGGAAAATTATAGCACCCTGTCCTCTGCGGGTGCTGACTAAATGTCAGCTGGATGGTTGACTGCATTTGTTCATGTACTTCCAGGTGTCCTGGGAAGACATCCAGTGTACCTACGGAAATCATAACTACCACTGGTAAGAAAAGTGTTCAGGTCATGAAGTCCTGAGGAGCTTACACAGGGTTCTTGGAGCTGTATGAAATGTTGATGGATTCAGGTGTTACTATGATGCTGATGACTCCCCAGTGTCTAACTGTACCATGCTTTCCTCACAACTTAGACTGAAGTATAAGTCGCTCTCCAAACAACCACAGCCTCCCTCTTCCTCCTGTGGCTGTGCACATGCAGCTCCTGGCCCAGACTGCGCCCTCCTAATCTGCCATCTAGGCAAATCCCACTCCTGTGGGGCCCTCGTGGCCTCCTGCTCTGTGCCACCTTCACCAATTCACCCCAGCAGATCTGTAGGGGCTTCGCGTGTGCTCTCACTGCGTCCTGAGCAGGCCTCCTTTACAGCAAGGGCCACGTTGTGTTTCAGTTGTTTGCTTGCATAACTTGCTTTCACAGGAGAGCATGAACTCCTTGCGGGGAAGGATACCTTTTTTCATCTTTCTTTGTCTGGCTTGCATTTAGTGAGTGTCAATAAACATTTTTTAAAAATCAGTAACTACAGAGAGGAAGCTGGAGGAAAGAAATCTGGATGAAGTTAAAGCAGAGAGACTAATTTTTTCAGCTGAGTTTCCAGATTGTATACTAGATGGTATTTGAGGTGATTTTCAGCTGCAGAGGTAGGCCTGATCACTTGAACAATAATGAGTTAGGTGAAACTTTGTCTGAAATGCTCTTTCTACTTTCTTTTTTTTTCTATCTTTCTTTTTATTTTTTTTTTGTGAGACATAGTCTCACTTTGTTGCCCAGGCTAGAGTGAGTGCTGTGGCGTCAGCCTAGCTCACAGCAACCTCAAACTCCTGAGCTCAAGTAATCCTCCTGCCTCAGCCCCCCGAGTAGCTGGGACTACAGGCATGCGCCACCATGCCCGGCTCATTTTTTCTGCATATATTTTTAGTTGGTCAATTAATTTCTTTGTATTTTTAGTAGAGATGGGGTCTCGCTCAGGCTGGTTTCAAACTCCTGACCTTGAGCGCTCCGCCCGCCTCAGCCTCCCAGAGTGCTAGGATTACAGGCGTGTCACTTGCTGGTCGTCACTGATTCTGTCACTGTTTAGATCAGAGCATGGCACATTTTCTCTGGAAAGGGCCGGAAGGAAAATATTTGGGGCTTTGTGGCCCATATGGTCTCTGTTGCAACCACTTAACTCTGCCCGGTAGCACAAAAGCAGCCATAGATGGTACGTAAACAAGTGAGCATGGCTGTGTCCCAGTTAAACTCATGTGCAAAAACAGAGTTGGATTTGGCTCGTGGTCCCATGGTTTGTTAACTTCTGATTTAAATATTAACTAATAGAAACTTAGCGGTTATTTTCCCAAGTCACCCATTTTGTGTCCCTCTGAGGTGATGGATAGGTGAAGACCATACAACAACCTGGAAGTTTACTGACGCTTCTTGTCCTTACGTGAATTAATAATGTATCATTTCTGGCTGGGCGCGCTGGCTCACGCCTGTAATCCTAGCACTCTGGGAGGCCGAGGCGGGAGGATCGCTCAAGGTCAGGAGTTGGAGACCAGCCTGAGCAAGAGCGAGACCCCGTCTCTACTAAAAATAGAAACAAATTAATCGGCCAACTAAAATATATAGAAAAAATTAGCCGGGCGTGGTGGCGCATGCCTGTAGTCCCAGCTACTCGGGAGGCTGAGGCAGGAGGATCGCCTGAGCCCAGGAGTGTGAGGTTGCTGTGAGCTAGGCTGACACTATGGCACTCTAGCCTGGGCAACAGAGTGAGACTCTGTCTCAAAAAAATAAATAAATAATGTATCGTTTCATGATGAATGTTTCATTTTGCTATGCTGATACATGTTCTCTTCTTTCTAGGCGGGAAACTGCATATCTTCTGGTTTACATGAAGATTGAGTCCTAATGGGTATATCCTAAACCTTCAGAGACTGACAAACCATCATTTTCCTCTTCTGTTCCTGAATCTACCTAGTCTTAAGAGATTTTGCAATGAGGAGAAGCATCATTTTTATTTTTTTTTATTTTTTTAATTTTTATTTTTGAGACAGTGTCTCACTCTGTTGCTTGGGCTAGAGTGCCGTGGCGTCAGCCTCGCTCACAGCAACCTCAAACTTCTGGGCTCGAGTGATCCTCCTGCCTCAGCCTCCCGAGTAGCTGGGACTACAGGCATGCGCCACCACGCCCAGCTAATTTTTTCTATATATTTTTAGTTGGCCGATTAATTTCTTTGTATTTTTAGTAGAGACGGGGTCTCGCTCTGGTTTCGAACTCCTGACCTTGAGCGATCCGCCCATCACAGCCTCCCCCAGTGCTAGGATTACAGGCGTGAGCCACTGCGCCCGGCCATCATTTTTAAACTGTATAAATAAACCTTATTTATAATCAGGGGTAATTATCAAAATATTTAACAATGACACTGGACGGGTCCTGATCAGTCAGATAGATACTTTTACCAGTGGACCCTGGCCACATGGCTAGATCAGGGTTCTGGGTGTTCCCTGCTGTGTGAGGCACTAACTCTTTGGTTAGGAGATTACGGGGTGTCCAGGTGCTCCCAGGGAGGAGAGCAGTGGTAGTGGGAGACATTTAGGTGGCAAGGGTCAGTGGTAGGAAAGTATTTCAGTGTTTTACAACTGATGTGACCATACTGGTATGTACTGGCTGAATATCAGTCCTGTTTATACTTTATTTTATTTTTAGAACCCATATGAATTCCATATAAATCAAATGTTTTGTAATTGTTATTCATTTATTCAGTAAATATTTATTGATCACCTATTCTCCATAAGATAATGTACTAGGTACAATAATGAATAAAGTTCTCTGAAAAGGAGTTTGCAGTTTAATGGGGGAGGGTAATTAAAACACTAAGATACTGAGGGTTTGTGCTATAGGAACCCAAAGGCAAGGTAAATCACCTCTATTGTGGGGCTATGGGGGAAGGCTTCAGGCTGGAAGAGGTTAGGTTGGAGGACAACAATTTACAGGGAAAAGTGGACTCAATGTCATGGACGAAAAAGGCAATGCTCAGCGTTCAAAGACAATCCACAAACGTGGCTTTTCTATCCAAGGAAGCAAGTGATTGAGGGATAAGGATGGGAAGAGCTAATTTGCCAGGTAATGAGGAACACTAAAGAGGCTTGAAAGGAGAGGAACACTTAGTTGTGTTCTTGTTAAACTAATCTGGGGGCCAGGGACATGGGTTAGAGACAAAGGTGGTGCCCAGAGCCATCTTGGAGGAAGAATGGCTGTGGAGCGTGAGAGAACAGGGGTCCAGGGAGGAGAGCCAGGTAGGTGTTAACATCAACATCCCCTTTTTCCGATGAAGCTATTGAGACATTCAGATGTTTAATGATTTAAGATTTCATACTTGATAAGTGGCAGACTGAAACTTCCAACATAAAATGTGGGTAATTTCTTTATTATTTTATTTTTATTGGCTAAAAATGATTGGCCATGCAAGAATAAATTCTCACTGTAAAACCTTCAAACAATATACAAATACATAGAATCCCTTCTTTAGAGTTTACCATTGTTAAACAAGTGTGTATTGGTTTCCTAGAGTTGCCGTAACAAACTACCACAAACTAGGCTGCTTAAAACAACAGAAACTTACTATCTCATATTCAGGCGGCCAGAAGCCCAAAAGCAAGGCATCCAAAGGGTTGGTTCCTTCTAGAGATTCTGGGGGAGAGTCTGTTCCATGCCTCTCAGCTCCTGGTGGTTGCCGGCAATTCTTGTCACTCATTGGCTTATAGCTGGGTCATTCCAGTCGTGCCTTCCTCTTCACATGGCCTTCTACTCTGAGTGTCTTCACATGGTCTTCTTACAAAGACACTAGTCATTGAATTTAGGGCCCATCCTAATCTATTAGGGCCTCATTTTCACTTAACTAATTACATCTACAAAGACCTTATTTCCAAATATGGTCACATTCTGTGAATATATCTGAACATAAATTTTTTGAGGATACTACTCAGTGCAGCACAAGGTGTGTATCCTTCTAGGCCTTTTTCTATGCATTTGCATATATATATATCACAGATACAAATATCTTTTAAACATAAATTATATTGTAAAAATTATTATTGCCTTTTTATTTTTTTTTGAGACAGAGTCTCACTCTGTCGCCCAGGCTAGGGTGCTGTGGCATCAGCCTAGCTCACAGCAACCTCAAACTCCTGGGCTCAAGTGATCCTCCTGCCTCAGCCTCCCGAGTAGCTGGAACTACAGGTATGTGTCACCATGCCCGGCTAATTTTTTCTATATATTTTTAGTTGGCCAATTAATTTCTTTCTATTTTTAGTAGAGACGGGGTCTCGCTCTTGCTCAGGCTGGTCTTGAACTCCTGACCTTGAGCAATCCTCCCACCTCGGCCTCTCAAAGTGCTAGGATTACAGGCATGAGCCACCATGCCCTGCCCTTATTGCTTTTTTCAATTAACAGTGTCTTAGAAAATTTTGTAAGTAGGTGGATAACATTCTTTTAAAATGTTGCATTTGATTCCATAGATAGATATACTATAATTTATTTTCCTACTTTTATGCTGGTAAATATTTGGGGCATTTCTGGTTTTTTCAAATACTTTAAAATACAGAGTGAACACTTTTAGATATTTTTTGTGCACATTTGTGAATATTTCTGTAGGTATTGAGAAGTGAAATTACTAGGTCAAAGGGCATGAGTGTCTGAAAATTGTGATTGGTACTGCTAAATTGACTCCAATTAACACCAATTACTTTTTGAGTTTTGTATTACTAATATTATTTTTGATTCACAAATCATATTTATCTACATTAATGGGGCACAATGTGATGTTTTGATGTATATATACAGTGTGGAATGATCAAATCAAGCTAATTAACATATCCTTCACTTAAATGAGCTATCATTTCATATGGTGAGACATTTGAAATTTACTCTATTTTGAAATATACATTATTATTGACTCTAGTCACTCTCAAAATCTATTCCTCCTAGCTAAAACTTTGTATCCTTTGATCAATAACTCTCTAGTCCCTCCCCATCCATCCGCCCAGCCTCTGATAACCATCATTCTACCCTCTACTTCAATGAGTTCAACTTTATTAGATTCCACATATAAGTGAGATCATGAGATATTTGTTTTTCTGTGCCTGGCTTATTTCACTTAGCGTAATGTCCTCCAGATTCATCCATATTGTCACTCTTTTTAAGGCTGAATAATATTCCATTGTGTATATATACCACTTTTTTTAAATCCATTCATCATTTGATGGACACTTAGGTTGATTCCATATCTTGGTTATTGTGAATAATGCTGCAAAAAATATAGGAATGGATATATTCCATCAACATCTTGATTTCAATTCCTTTGAATATATATCTGGAAGTGGGATTACTGGATCATATGGTAGTTCTGATTCAGTTTTTTGAGGAACCTCCATATTGTTTTCCATAAAGACTATACCAATTTACACCCAACAACAGTGCATGAGTGTGCCCTTTTTCGTGCATCTTTGTCAACACTTATCTTTCATCTTTGTGATAAAAGTCATTCTAACAGTCCGGGGGGGGGGGGGGGGGGCGTGGTGGCTCACGCCTGTAATCCTAGCACTCCAGGAGGCCGGAGGCCTAGGCCAGCGGATCACTCAAGGTCAGGAGTTTGAAACCAGCCTGAGCAAGAGCAAGAGCGAGACCTCATCTCTACTAAAAAATAGAAAGATACTAATTGAACAACTAAAAATATATAGAAAAAAATTAGCCGGCATGGTGGCACATTCCTGTAGTCCCAGCTACTCAGAAGGCTGAGGCAGAAGGATTGCTTGAGCCCAGGAGTTTGAGGTTGCTGTGAGCTAGGCTGATGCCACGGCACTCTAGCCTGGGCAACAGAGTGAGACTCTGTCTCAAAAAAAAAAAAAAAAACCTCATTCTAACAGATGTGCGATATTATCTCATTGTGGTTTTAATTTGCATTTCCCTATTGATTAGTGCTGTTGAGCATTTTTTCATGTACCTTTTGGCCATTTGTATGTCTTCCTTGGAGAAATGCCTGTTCCAAGTTCTTTATCCACTTTTAATTGAGTTGTTTTCTTGCCATTGAGTTCTTGGAGTTTCTCAAATATTTTGGATATCCCCCTTGACAGATGCATGGTTTGCAAATATTTTCTCCCATTCTGTGGGTTGTCTCTTTACTTTGTTAATTGTTTCGTTTGCTGTGCAGAAGCTTTTTAGTTTGATGCCATCTTATTTGTCTATTTTTGCCTTTGTTTTCTGTGCTTTTGGGGTCATATAAAAAAAAAATCATTGCCCAGACCAATGTTGTAGAGATTTTCCTCTTTGTTTCCTTCTACTAGTTTTATAGTTTCAGGTTTTATATTTAAGCCTTTAATCAAATTTTAGTTGATTTTTATATATAGTATAATATAAGGATTTAATTTTATTCTTCTGCATCTGGGTATCCACTTGTCCCTACATCATTTATTAAACAGACTGTCCTTTCCCCATTGTGTCACTTTGGTACCTATGTGAAAAATCAATTGACCATAAGTGTGTGGAATTATTTCTGGGCTTTCTGTTCTTTTTGTTTCCATTTGTTGATGAGTCTGTTTTTATACCAGTACCATGGTGTTTTGACTATAATTTCTTTATAACATGTTTTGAACTCAGGGTGTGTGATGTCTCCAGCTTTATTCATTTTGCTGAAGACTGTTTTGGCTATTGAGGGTCTTTTATAGTTCCATATGAATTTAAACATTGTTTTTTCTATTTCTGTGAAAAATGGCATTAGAATTTTAATAGAGATTGCATTGAATCTGTAGAATGCTTTAGTTAGACATTTTCAAATGTTAATTCTTTCAATCTATAAACAATGGATAACCACTTATTTGTGTTTTCTTCATTTTTTGAATCAATGTTTTACAGTTTTCAGTGAGGCATTTTACCTCTTTGGTTAAACTTATACCTAAATATTTAATCTTTTTATTGCTATTTTAAATTGAGATTGTTTTCTTAATTTCTTTTTCAAATAGTTCATTGTTAACATTATAGAAAAGCTACTGATTTTTGTATGCTGATTTTATATCCTGCAACTTTAGTGAATTTGTTTATCAGATCTAACAGTTTTGTTTTTTTGTTTTTTTTGAGACAGAGTCTCGCTGTGTTGCCTGGGCTAGAGTGCCATGGCGTCAACCTAGCTCACAGCAACCTCAAACTCCTGGGCTCACGCAATCCTTCTGCCTCAGCCTCCTAAGTAGCTGGGACTACAGGCATGTGCCACCATGCCCGGCTAATTTTTTCTATATATGTTTTAGTTAGCCAATTAATTTCTTTCAATTTTTAGTAGAGATAGGGTCTCCCTCTTGCTCAGGCTGGTTTCAAACTCCTGACCTTGAGCGATCCACCCACCTCGGCCTCCCAGAGTGCTAGGATCACAAGTGTGAGCCACCATGCCTGGCCAGATCTAACAGTTTTTTGGTGGAAACTTTAGGGTTTTCTATATATAAGATCATGTCATCATCAAATAGAGGCAATTTTACTTCTTCCTTTTCTATTAGGATGCTATTTTTATTTCTTTATTTAGAACTTCCAGTACTATGTTTAAAAAAAAAGTCATGAGAATGGGCATCCTTATCTTGCCCCTGATCTTAGAGGAAAAGCTTTCAACTTTTCACTGTTTGAATAAGGATAGCTATGGGTTTGTCATATATGGTTTTTATTATGTTGAGATATCTATAAGTATTCTGTAGAGAATTTTTCTTATAAAAGGCTGTTGAATTTTGTTAAATGCTTTCCCTGTTATCTGTTGAGATGATCATATGATTTTTGTCCTTCATTTTGTAAATATATTACATTTATTGATTTCCATATGTCCGCCATCCTTGTATTACAGTGATAAATACAACTTGGTCATGGTGAATGATACTTTTAATATTGTATTAGCCCATATTGAGTTGATATAAAGGAATATCTGAGACTGGATGATTTATAAAGAAATAAGGTTTATTTGGCCCATGATTCCGACATCTGGAAAAGTTAAAGATTGGGCATCTGGTAAAGGCCTCAGCCTGCTTCCATTCATGGAGAAGGTGAAGGGGAGCCAGTGTGTGCAGAGATCACATGGTGAGAGAGAAAGCAAGGAAAAAAAGGTATTTCTTTAAGTTGAAAGGAATGGCTGCTAACCCCCAAAGAAGAGTATTAATTTCTTCATGAGGGATCCACCCCTATGACCCAAATACCTCCCATTAGGCCCAGTAGCAACATTTTGATCAAATTTCAACAGGAGGTTGGGGAGTGGGGACAAATATCTAAATCATAGCAAATATGTACTTGAATTCCATGTGCTAATATTTTTTAGAGGATTTTTGCATCTATGTTCATCAGGGATGTTGGCCTGTAATTTGCTTTTTATGTAGTGTCTTTATCTGGCTTTGATATTAGGATAATGCTGGTTTCATAAAGTGAGTTTGTGAAAAACATTATCTAGCCTTTTATTAATTAGCAGCCAGTCATTTCAGATTAAAGAAATACCTTTAGCAATTCCTATAAAGGAGGCCTGGTGATGAACTCTTTTATTTTTGAAGGACATATATGAAGAATAGATTTGCTGGGTAAAGTATTCTTGGTGGAGAATCTTCTCCCTTCAGCACTTTGAATATTATCATCCCCTTCTCTCCTGGCTTTTAAGGTTTCTGCTGAGAAATCTGTTGAAGGCCACATTGGGGCTTGCCTGAATGTGATGTGTTTCTTATCTCTTGCTGTTTTCAGTATTCTCTCTTTGTCTTTGATTTTGACAGTTTGAGTATGGTGTATCTTGGTGAACTCCTCTTTGTGTTGAATTTGATTAAGAACTTCTGTACTTGCTGTACCTGTATGCTTGTTTCTTTCCCCAGGTATGGGAAGTTTTTAGCCATGGTTTTCTTAAATATTATTTATGGGCATTTTTCTCTTTCTTGTCCTCCAGGAAATATTATAATGTGAAGGTTAGTTCACTCGATGGTGTCCTGTAACTCCCATATGTCTTCTTCATTCTTTTCTCTTTTTGTTCCTCTTATTGGATAATTTCACATGTTTTATCTTTGAGCTCACTGATTCTTTCTTCTGCTTATCAAGTCTACTGTTAATACTTTGTATTGGATTTTTCAGTTCAGTTATTGAACAGTTCAGGTTTTTTTTCACTTTTTAAATTTCTTTTTAAAACTTCTCATTTTGTTCACAAATTGTTTCCAAATTTCATTTAATTTTTCTTGTTGTTCCCTGAACTTCAATACTATTATTAATATTATGAATTCTGTGTCAGTCATTTCATAGATTTCCATTTCTTCTGGATCCATTATTGGAACTATTAGTTAGTCCCTCCTTCTACACCCTGCTCAGCACTCACTCCCCCAGGAAGGCTCCTTTGCTCAGTTCTTCCTTGCTTATCTTTTCCCTGCATTTCCAGGTGCCACTTGTCTGCTATTGACTTGAATGAATCCTCTGTTGTTTTCATCAGAGCACAGCTGTCCACTTCATTTTTGTCCTAGTGGACTAGGAGTTCCCTGACATGCAGCTCCCCCAACCCCTCCATTCCCCACTCCCTAAGTTATGCTCATTCTGAGGCTCTGCTCCCAGGGAGTGCTGTGGTCTGTAGCAATGATTGGGAGGCTGGCCGGCCCCAGGGAAGAAAGAGGGCTGGCCTGGCTGTCTGCAGGCAACTAATTCACAAAGAGCAGGACAGTGCCCTTCTCCCTCTTACCCTTGTGTGAACTGTGTAGCCCTGCCCAGCAATAGTATGTAGTATGGCCTTTAAGCCAAAATCTTATAAAGAAAGTGATCTGCCTGCAAGGTCTCCTACAAGATAGTCATAGGTCTCCAGACTGACAAAAAGGAAAGGCAGTTCCCTGTGGAATAAAGTACTCCAAAGAAATCCACCCCCAGAGTGAAGCAGTTGGAATTCCCAGCCCATTCAAATGTCCTCAATTCCCAACCAGAACTACACCAAGGAAGGCCTCCGGGACACAACTGTAGGAAACTCCCCTCAGCTCTCTTTAGATGTAGCCGCCTTTCCTTGTTAATGTAAATAAATATGAACTGACAAAGAAGGATTGCCAGACATTTGATGGAAAGAAGGCCCAAGAGAAACAATCCAGCCGACCCCAGGAAACCAAACTACCGTGTTTCCCTGAAAATAAGACCTACCCATAAAATAAGCCCTAGCAGGATTTCTAAGCATTTGGCAATATAAGCCCTACCCCGAAAATAAGACCTAGTGATGGGCGTGGCTACGCAGCGCATCTGCACAACCCATGCGTTTAGTCTCGGAGCGGTAAAGAAGACGAGCAGCCCTTCTCATCTGCCCCATGAGAGCTCTATTGCTCGACATGAGAGATTGGGGCCAATGGTTCTAAAGGAAATAGAGTCGTAAGAAATTCAGAATGGAATTTGGGGTTTGGAGAGTTATGATGATGTTCCAGAAGAAGACAACTTAACTATATTTGAATAAATGTAGATTGTTGTACCGTACTTAAAAAAAATAACACATCCCCTGAAAATAAGCCCTAGGGTGTCTTCTTGAGGAAAAATAAATATAAGACCTTGTCATATTTTCAGGAAAACACGGTAGTTCAGTAAATGGTAGAAAATACTGTTCCAAAAAATTCTTACTAATATCCTCAGAGAAGTTCAAGAGACTATGGCATTCATGAAATAAGAACAACCAGCGAAGAGAAAGGAACAGAGAGCATGAAAGAGTGCCTAGGAATGAAGCGTAAGAATTCAAATGTAAACACTGAATCCCTTTTCCTTCCCTCAAGGAAACACCCCCAGGCCCTGTAGGAAGTGGACTCGGATCTCCTACTCCGGGATCTCCTACTCCTGGGACTTCCCGAAGGCCTGTATCCATGGGCCTTGAGTAAAATCACTGTTGAACCTTCCAGACTGGTTTCAATTGTGTGACAGTTACAAAGGGCAGGACTGAGTGTCCACCTTTGGGCCAGAATATTCAAGGAGTAGCAGTGGCCATCAATGAATGTCCCCAAGGAGAGTGTCAATCTCATGGGTAGAGCTCAGACTGCCTGACCTAGCAACCCCTCCTAGGACAAACAGTTGTTGCTGTTAAAGTTGGTGGAAGATCCTCCCATAAAACTGCCAAACCTATACTTCCTACCCTCTCAAAAATAAACAATAAAAACAAGATGGCAGCCATCAGGCAGCTCTTTACCACATTAGTGCGGCCCTCCATGGGCTTGTACGTCTCCTCCTCTGGCCCTCTGAGGGACAGTCAGAGCACACCCTTGCAGCACGTGAGCAGGAGCTCTGCTCTGCTGTCCAACTCGAGCTTCCTAAGGTCCAAGGTGAAGCAGAGTTACCAGAGAGCAGTGGCCAGCAATGACAGTTGAGGAAAGGCAGGTGGTGCAGAGAGAGATGGTGGAGCCAGAGCGGTAGGCATAGCAAGAACCAGGGAGACACCAGAGGAAAAGGGAGGAAACAACAACCAAGGGCAGAAGGACCAGGGAGTGGAAAGGAAGGAGCTAAGCGAGAGCAAAGGCGCCTGGGGTTTGGGGTGACATATTGCTTTTTGGGTTCCCCGGATTTCTGGAGGGGATGGAGGGGGCAGGGATGGACACAGGGGTCAAGTTGGGGACAGCCCTGGAAGCAGAAGGAAGCCCAGGGCAGAGGGGACAGCAAGGCCCTGCAAGACAGGAGTCACACTCTGCCACGTGCTCGTGAAATCCCACCCACAAAATCTTGACAAAAGAAAGGGCAGACATTGTCCAGTAGATGTCTGCTACTGCCTGGGAACTCTTATACTAGAAACCAAAGCAGAAAATGAGAGGTGGTGAGGGACCAGGGAGTAGAGAGGAAATCAAGCCAAAGCAAGGGAGACAGAGTGGATGTTGCTACCTGAAGTTGGTGACGATATTCATTGCCTTCTGCCTAATGGGGCTCTGCCTAATGATGCAGTCCAGTGGCTCCTCCCTGATTAGCTCCTGTGACACCCCCATCCCAGAGACCAGGAGGACCATGAACAGGTTCTCACTTCCCTCCCGCTCCTCCCACCCCAGGCCCTGCTCACAAGAAGGTGGGACATTAAACCTTCAGGGACTTCTAATGAGCAGGCTCAAAAGGACAGCACCCCCTACTCCCACCACCCCTGCCCCGCAGTACTCACCCCTACCTTGAGGACTAGAAGGGCAGGAAAAGGAGACTTGAAAATCTGGGCTTCTCTCCTCCAGGCCTAGCCCAGGAGCCCTGCTGAGGGTTTCCGTGGGGACCACCTGCCCTCCCCTCTGTTGTCTCCCTTTCCTCCTGAGTGGTACTTAACCACTTCGGCTCGGCGCTCACCGGCGCGAAGCCTCGCCCGCAGCGGCACTCACAGTCCGCACGGCAGTGTGCGCTGCGCATTGACGACGCGTCCGCTTTGCTCTTGTGTGACGAGGAAAGCGTTAAAGCACTGAAAGCTTGTTTGACTTTACAGACAGCTTTACTTGTAATGTAAATCAGAATAGGTAACATATACATATATGTTTTCATTATGTTATTGTTAAATGTTCACAATTTTATTTTGATAAATGAAAAATTGGAAAAGTCAATTCAAAATGATAGTTTTATTTTATTCATATCATAAATAAGGCAAGTTTTTGAATATTACGATAAATTTTATTTGGTATGATAAATTTCAAAGCATGGGGCTACACATAGGCCAACATTACATTGTTTACAATAGTATCTAGTACTACGCCTTTAATATTTTTTGAGCATACAATACATCTTCTTAATGGATTTCTCCTTTTTGTTTTATCACTATTGTAAGGTGCTGGAAAATGTCTTTCTCTAAAACGCATGAGAGGCCGGCCGCGGTGGCTCACGTCTGTAATCCTAGCACTCTGGGAGGCCGAGGTGGGCGGATCATTTGAGCTCAGGAGTTCGAGACCAGCCTGAGCAAGAGCGAGACCCCGTCTCTACTAAAAATACAAAGAAATTAATCGGCCAACCAAAAATATATAGAAAAAGTTAGCCGGGCATGGTGGCGCATGCCTGTAGTCCCAGCTACTTGGGAGGCTGAGGCAGGAGGATCGCTTGAGCCCAGGAGTTTGAGGTTGCTGTGAGCTAGGCTGACGCCACGGCACTCTAGCCCAGGGAACAGAGTGAGACTCTGTCTCAAAAATAAAAAATAAAAAAAAATAGACAGATGAAGGGATACATAGGGAGAGTTGTGGAAGTGTCCAGAGCACAGGAGCTTCTGTCCCCATGGAGTCAGGGTGTGCCACTCTCCCAGCATGGGGATGCGCTCTTGTTCACCTCCCTGCAAGCCCCCAAGAGTTGAGCTATCTGGAAGCGCCCTGAACTCTGTGTTCTTGGGCTTTTTGTACATACTTCATTGGATAGGCATGATTGACAGCCATGTAGAAATGTGACTGGACGGTGTCCACAGAAAAAAAGCCAAACTCTGTAAAATAATTTTAAAGAGATTTATTCTGAGCCAAATTTGAGGACCATGACCCGGAGCCACTGCCAAGAGGCCTTGAGCTAGTGGACACGATGTGGTTAGGTTACAGTTTGGTTTTATACATTTCAGGGAGACAGAGGTTACAGGAAAGTCATAAATCAATACGTGGTAGGCACGCATTGGTTTGGCCCAAAAAGGTGGGCATCTCAAGGGCGGGGTTACAGGTTATAGGTGGGTTTAAAGATTCTTTGGCTTGTAATTGGTTAAAGACATGAAGCTTTGTCTAAAGGCTTGGAATGTTTCAACATAAGGAGCTATTATCAGAGATAAGCCACCTGACATAGATTTGTTGTGTAAATTGAGGGCCTACAGGTTTGTCTTGCATACCCTTAGGCCTGTTAATGGGTTACAAAGGATGTTTCCAAGAAGGGAGGGGGGCATAAGGCATGTTTGACCTCCCCCTCCTGGCAGGCAATTTTGTTTTAGGATATTCCTTTGGCCACGAGGGGGTCCATTTAGTCAGCAGGTGGGGGGGTGAGCCTTAAAATTTTATTTTAGTTTACAACGGAAAGAATGTGATCTAATACTAACAGACTGAGTGGGGAAACCCAGCAAGGCCTGTTCATAGAGTCTTCCTGGCCTCTCTGTGCAGCACTCCTTCTTCAAGGGCATAGGGCAGGAACTTCTCTGGAAATGAGGATCTTATGACCTACAAACAGAGTAGAGTCCAGGCTTGGGCAGGTGAAAGGAGGGCAGGAGAAGGTCAGAGAGAGAGATTCTGTTTCCCGAAGCCTGCTTGTAGGGCCTAAAGCACCCCAACATTATAACAAAAGACTGTAGCAAGGGCTATGGCAGTTATGAGCCAGGAGCCATGGACAAAAACCAATATATATATACATCATAATATCACAGTGCCTTATATAGATATAACTTTTTTATCTTTCATGCCATATTTTTACTCTACCTTTTCTGTGTTTAGATATGTTAAAAGACACAAATACTTACCACTGAGTTCCAATTGCCTACAGTATTCAGTATAGCTACATGCTGCACTGGTTTGTAGCCCAGGAGCAATAGGCTGAAGGAGCTCAGGAAATTTCAGCCCAAAATATGATTCCTTGGTATAAGGAGTATTTTAAATTAAAGACTCTTAGAGATCAACAGGCTTTGGAAGGGGCTTTCCCTCTATCTGCATAAACCAGACGGCCACTCTGCCAAAAAAGAACAATCAAATTCCCTTCCTTTCCCTATTATCTCAATATATTACAGAAAAGAAGATCAAGAATGCAAGCAGACCTGGCCCAAATAATTTTAAATATAATATCTGTCTCTCAGGTTAATTTAATTTGCAAAGAGAATCATTTACAAGTCAATCTGCTTTGCCCCATCCATTCATTCTCCCAAATACCTATTCATGCTCCCTAGCCACGATTTATTGCCCCTGCACAGAATTATTCCTCATCTCCTCTCCCTTCTAAAATGAAGGTATATAAATTTCTGGACTCTCTTGGGATATTGAGTAATCACTCTGTGATTCTCCCTGTGCTCATGGTAAATAAATCTCTTTCTTTTATTAATCTGCCTTATTGTCAGTTGATCTTTCAGTGACTCTTCCAGGGTGATAGGGAAGTTTAGTCTCACGCCCATAATGTTACTGCAGGTTTGACACTTGTCTCCAAGGCTGCATCAGAAGAATGAGGACAAGTGGTTTGAGGAGAAGGATTTTATTTTATTTTATTTTATTTATTTATTTATTTTTGAGACAGAGTCTCACTCTGTTGCCCGGGCTAGAGTGCCGTGGCGTCAGCCTAGCTCACAGCAACCTCAAACTCCTGGGCTCAAGCGATCCTCCTGCCTCAGCCTCCCGAGTAGCTGGGACTACAGGCATGCGCCACCATGCCCGGCTAATTTTTTCTATATTTTAGTTGGCCAATTAATTTCTTTCTATTTTTAGTAGAGATGGGGTCTTGCTCTTGCTCAGGCTGGTTTTGAACTCCTGAGCTCAAATGATCCCCCACCTCGGCCTCCCAGAGTGCTAGGATTACAGGCCTGAGCCACCGCGCCCGGCCAAGAGAAGGATTTTAAAGGGGGGTTTTCAGCTTCAGGCTATTGCCATTTAATTATAGTTGCTGATTCTGATCTATCCCACCTCCCTGACAATCTTGTGACCTAAGCCTGGGCAATTCCATTGAGCCATCTGCTGTGCGGAAAAGAAGAAAGGACACTCCCCTGCCCCTCTGATTACTGGCCTTGGGCAGGGATGCAGGTTTTAATTCCCAAAAAGAGTAGGGGATGTTTTAAAGAGACAGCTTGTAAAAACATTTTTACCCTTTTTCACACTGTTCCCTCTGTTACGATAAGGCTGTGCCACATGGCCTCGGTGTCTAACAGGCTACAGCATCATTATTTCTGTAAGTGCCCTCCATGATGTTCACACAGTGACAACATCACCTAATGATACAGTTCTCAGAAACGTTCTCGTTGTTAAGTGATGCATGACTGTATAAAACAAAGAAAGTCTCAGTTCTTTGTTCAGAAGCTAAAATCACAGCAGTGTTTCCCCTCTCATGCTCCGCTATCTCACCAACCCCACCAACCACACCTCTTTCATTGTAAAAAGTTGTCACCTCTCTACCGATTGGGAGGATGATGCCAAGTGCCTGGTGTCTTATTCTGCTCAGGCTGCTATCATAAAATACCCTGAGCTGGGTGGCTTATAAACAACAGAAATTTATTTCTTACAATTCTAAAGGCTGGTAAGTCCAAGCTCAAGGAAGATTTAGTGTCTGGTGTGAGTCCTCTTCCTGGTTCATAGACAGCACCTTCTCACTGCGTTTTTATGTAGTAGCAAGGCAAGGGGTCTCTCTGGGTCTTCTTTTATAAAGGTAATAATCCCTTTCACAAGGGCTCTGCCCTCATGACCTATGCATCTCCAAAGGTCCTGCCTCTTAATGCCATCTTAATGCCATCACCTTGGGGGTTAGGATTTTAACGTGTGAACTTTGGGTAGTCACAAATATTCAGTTTACTTCACTTTGTGTATTGGTCTGGGTTCTCCAGAGAAACAGAACCAATTGTGTGTGTGTGTGTGTGTGGTAAGATTTATTTTTTATAGTTTACAAGAAATTGGCTCACATAATTATGGAGGCTGGCAAGTCCAAAATCTATAGGCTAGTCCATCAGACCTGGGGAAGAGGTGGTATTTTACTTCAAGCCAGAAGGCCTTCTACAGGCAAAATTCTTGCTCAGAGAAGGTCAGTTTTGTTCTTTTTAGGCCTTCAGCTGATTGGATGAAACCCACCCACAAAGTACTTTACTTACAGTCCATAGATTTAAATGTCAATCTCATCCAATAACACCTTCAGAGAAACATCCAGAATAATGTTGACCAAATATCTCAGTACCATGGTCCAGCTAAGTTGACACATAAAATTAACCACCACACCTGGGTAATAACTACAGCCATTTATTAAGAACTTTTAATATTCCAAGTACTCAGCACTAGTTCATTTAATTCTGCAAAGCCTATAAGGTAAGTTTAAATATTCTCATTTATAAGGGAACCAAGTCTCAGAAAGCTCTTATCCATAAGTGCATAAAATTTAGAAGCATGAGTTATCTCACTTGATTGTTGACAGTCACAGATTGAACTCCTTGCTCTACTCTTTCCCTCTTCTCACTATGGCACTTGACTAATCAAAAAAAATTTTTTTAAAAATTTAGAAGCAGTCAAAACCATTCTGATCATTGCCAACTTCAAAGATGTGAAAGCAGTCCATTCTGGCCAAAGTGTAAAGTAGTTCTTTAATCTTTCTGCATCTTTCAAAGTTCTCAGAGCCAAGTCCTAATAGCCTAAATGTTTCAGTACTTTTGAAAAAAAATCATTTCCCTCTGACTTTGTGTGAGACAAACTGTTAAGCACTTTATATTCATTATCTCCTTTAATCCTTGCAGCAATGTTGAAAGGTTAAGTAAATCCCTGAGGAATTGGTTTGCCTGTGACAGAAACCTCAAATAAACTCCCATCTCATATGAGCAACATCTGAAAGTAAGCTGTCCAAATTGGTAAGCAGCTCTACCAACATAAGTGATCTAGGTTCCTTCTTTCTTTTGGCTCTACCATCTTTAATATATCACTTCCTCCTGATGGTCAAGATAGAGGTTTAGCTCCAGCCATCACGTTCACATTCTAGTCACTGGGAAGACAAGACAAAAATGAATGAGTCCTTGCCATTTAAGGATAATTCTTGGGGATGTGCCCGGTTGCTCACACCTGTAATCCCAGCACTTTGGGAGGTCAAGGTGGGAGGATCGCTTCAATGCAGGAGTTTGAGACCAGCCTGAGCAAAAGAGCAAGCAAGACTCCATCTCTTTTTTTAAAAAAAATAGAGGGAGGGCCGGGTGTGGTGGCTCACGCCTGTAATCCTAGCACTCTGGGAGGCCGAGGTGGGCGGATCATTTGAGCTCAGGAGTTCAAAACCAGCCTGAGCAAGAGTGAGACCCCATCTCTACTAAAAATAGAAAGAAATTAATTGGCCAACTAAAATATATAGAAAAAGTTAGTCGGGCATGGTGGCGCATGCCTGTAGTCCCAGCTACTTGGGAGGCTGAGGCAGAAGGATCACTTGAGCCCAGGAGTTTGAGGTTGCTGTGAGCTAGGCTGACGCCACGGCACTCTAGCCCAAGGCAACAGAGTGAGACTCTGTCTCAAAAAAAAAAAAAAATAGAGGGAAAAAGTACTTCATGGAAGTCATACATACTACTTAAACTTATACTTCGTGGTCAGAACTCAGTTACATGGCCACACCTAACTTTAAGGAAGGATGGGAGAAATATTCTCTATTTTAGGCACCTCAATGCATGGTTTAGGAAACAGGAAGAAGAATATTAGGGAAAATAAACACAGGAGGTATTATAAATATCTTTTTTTTTTTTTTAAGAGACAAGATCCCACTCTGTCAACCACGCTGGAGTAATTTGGCATGATCATAGCTCACTATAAGCTTGAATTCCTGGGCTCAAGTGATCCTCCTGCTTCAGCCTCCCAACAACCTGGGAATACAGTGTGCACACCACACTTGGCTAATTTTTTGTAGAGATGAAGTCTCGGTATGTTGGGGTGGTTTTGAACTCCAAGTCTCAAGCAATTCTCCAGCCTCAGATTCCCAAAGAGCTGGGATTACAGGCATGAGCCATTGCACCCAGCATAAATACCATTTTTTAGAAGAGATGTCAGGCACAAGGAAGTTAAGCACAGCGCTCTGAAGTAGCACGAAAGAACTAGTTAATAATAATTGTGTTCTGGCTGGCTGAAACAGGGGCTGAAGTCACCATAAAATGTTGGCAGAGTTCCTGCAAGTGCGTTTCCAAAACCATCCAGAGCTGAGGCCGGTTGGGATTCCAAAGAAGCAGCACTAGACACCGGGGGACATATCCAGCGCATTTATTAGGGAAACTTACACAGAGAGTGGGCTGCAGCCCTCCCCGCGGTAGACAGGAGAGAGAGAGGGGTGTTCTACTCGATATGTCCCCTGCCACGGGTTCATGGTATGGGGTTTATAGGAGGCTGTAAGGAATTGGGCTCAGGGCCAGGGGCCAGTTTCTTTCAGTGTTTGGGGCAACAAACTCAACACCTTTATCCATGTCTGGGAATGTTCAAGGCCCTGGCTTGGGTTCAAGCCTGCTGGGAGAGAGTGCAGCAGTCAGGCCACAAAGAGTGAGGCACTCTGTGTTTCTCAGTCAGGACAGAGCAAAAGTAAGAGACACTGGGAGACTCTACAACGCTTATGTGGTAGAGGGAACACAGATTCAAACCATAGTTTCAGAATGATTTTGACTATAAATTAGAATGGACACCAGTTATCCCAACAATAATGTCACTTGCTCCACGGAAAACTGATGTGCTTTCTCGTGTGAGAGGGAGGGCTGGCGTTCTGCGCACTCCA
This sequence comes from Cheirogaleus medius, assembly GCA_008086735.1. Taxonomy (NCBI): domain Eukaryota; kingdom Metazoa; phylum Chordata; class Mammalia; order Primates; family Cheirogaleidae; genus Cheirogaleus; species Cheirogaleus medius. Next base: position 3,909,920 of record VBSM01003218.1, on the reverse strand, counting down.
CTGTGTATAACCCACAGCCCACCTTCTTGTGCTCTCACCTGCAACCTGAACATACCCCTGGAAGTGCTTCGAGCACGTCAATGTCATCCAACACGTGTGGAGGTGGAAAAGGGGACTGAAAACTAAGTACCATGCTGTCCTGCCAACCTACTCCTCCCTTTTGTCATGTGAAACCTTTCCTGATGCATCCAGAGCTGTTCCTGTCACTCGGTCTTATCCCCAAACCCCAAGAACTGGGATGGAAGCCATCTTGTTGTAGAATGAGAAAGTAATTTTATTGATAAATATCCATGCTGATAGCCAACAGTCTCCTAGAACGATAGAGAACAAGAAATATGATGCGTCTCCCAAGATCAAATCTGCCTTTTTAGGTTTAACTCCGAGCAGCCCATCCCATTCTACCACAGGTGGGATGGTCTACTATGGAGCAGTCTCACTGACTTCTAGACAAACAACCGGAAAAACCTTTAGTCCGCAGCTCTAAATATTTACAATGACTCACAACTTTTAGTCAGACCCACCTTATTTAAGTGGATTTTTAGATGTTGGTGCTTGTGCCTCAGTTGTATAAGTTGCCTGTTATTAGTGGAGCACTTTTCACCTTCCTATTGCGCCACTTGTGCAATGCATTTGTAAATCTTTGGAAACACTTGATAATTTTCTTTTTCCAATTTCATTATCTCCTTCCTGTTTTATAAACTTGATAAGGTGCTTCTTTCTTTCCTGGGCTTTCATGCCAGAGGCTTTGACAAACTTGTAGCTCATTCTGCTCATTTTGGAAGTAGGGAATAGGGAGTTAGCATTCATGTCAGCTTCATGGAAAACTGCACCGACCAAAGGCTGGCATGGTTGCTCCGGATGATCCACACTTTCAGAGAGCTGAAACCAGAAGCAGGTCAACTCAGACTCAAGGACTGTCCGCCCAAACCCCATTCTTTTCCACCCCATGTGCCAGCTCATTATCATGTGACTCCATTTAGAATAATTTTTGTCACTGTCAAAGCAATACTTGTTTCATTGTAGAAATATTTAAAATATTAATAAAAATTATTTTTTTAAAAGGAAAAGAAGAAAAATCACTCAGCCCCAGAGATAACACTGCTAATACTTTGGTACCTATAATTGTAGTATTTTTTTAAACATCTAATATAGACAGAAGTTTTATTTACAAAAATAGCATTAACGTTTTTTCTTCCCATAAAATATTCCTCTAGACAGCATAATATCCAATCACATGATTCTATCATATCTTTTTTGATGAACCCCCATTAGTGAACAATTAGATTGTTTATAATTTTTCACTGTTATAAATAATCATGAATTCAGTCAGCAACTATTTACTGAGAACTTCCTATCACCAGGCACTGTGCTGGGTGCTGGGGACACAGTGGTAACCAAGACACAGTGTTGTCACAGTGGTGACACAAAGTCCCCACCCTCAAGAGGTTAACATTCTGGTGTGGGGAAGAAAGATAAACATGTCAACACAAATTCAGCCCAGAGTAGGAAGCTTAATGGACTAATGGGAGAGAATAACTGGGAAGGACCCCTCAGACGGGCCAGTCAGGAAACTCTGAGAAGGGGACATTTGAACTGAGATCCAATGCCTGAGAGCCAGCCATGTGTACGGGGAGGCGAGAAGCATTCCCAGTGTGGGAGGGGTCTGCTCATGCTGTAGAAAGTTCCAATGTGGCTGCAGCTTCTGGGGAGGGGGCAGTGAGGCAGGCCCAGGGGGGAGGGGAAGGCAGAGGCCAGACTGCCAGGGCCAGCCTGTGACCCTCAGAGCAGTGACAAGCTACTGAAGGGCTTAAAGCGGGGGGGGGGGGGGGGGGGGGGGGACATGATCCAGTGGCCATGTTTTAGAGAGAGTCTGGCTGCTACGTGGAGGCCAGCATGGAGAAGAGGAAGAGGGTGCTGGGAGGTTGTCACAGTGGTGAGGGTTACATTAGCATGGGGACACAGGGGACAGAGACAGAAAATTCCATAGCATGAAGAGAATAAAGACAACAGGAAGAATCTTGACTCAACAAAACTTTTTGTTTGTAGGCTTCAAACCCATCAGTCACAGCATCATATTGATTTAATTTATACTTAGATCAGAAAAAAAGAGTTGGGCTTCAGCTCTAACAGAAAATATGTAAGACATTTGAAAAAGCATTTCTTGATCACAAGGTTTCTTGGGCACTGTATATAGGTGTAAATGTAACTAGAATTACCTTCCTTGGGACAAACTTTCTCTTGTCCAGGTTATTTAGGAAGTCTATATTGGAGGCAGGGTAGGATGGGAAGTTAAGGTGAAATCTCTGGCGGACTGAGGAGTCTTGGACATGCAGCAGAGAGCTCAGTTGTGAAAACAAGGACAAAGGGCATCAGAGGTATAAAATGTAAAGGGTCAGAATCGAAGTCAGTCTTAGAGCCCAAAGGGTTAGATACTGCTGCCTAGCTAATGGTGTTCTAGGGGTAGTGTGGCTACTCTCTGAGAAGCAACAGATGGACTCATTTTTCCTTGACCACAGCTATAAGGATGTTCCCTATTGGCCACGCTCAATACCATCCCCTGCCCTAGCCCAGAAGCCTGAACCAATGCAACAAAAATGTACTGTGAGACATCCATGTGCCAAGCAAAGCTCAGTGCTTCATGCACATTTTTATTTAATACCTAAAATGATATTTAAGATCAACACTATTATCCTTGCTATACAGATGAAGAAATGGAGGCATAGAGATTAACTTCCCCACCTTCTCAAGGCCACTTCCTGAGAGAGCTAGTATTTGAAATTCATATGGCTGACGCAGGAGCTCATGTTTTTCATTATGGCACTGGCTTTGAGGAAAGAAAGGACCCTTCTAAATCATTTAGTTCAATACTTGATTCTCTAGATAAAGAGCTGTGAGCCAACCATAAAGGAAGTAAAGATTTGTCCATCTCCAGTTATCTGCTAGGCAGACCTTTAAAATGTATATAAAGAGGAATATGTAAGAACCTTTGTGGTGGCATTTTTGAATAACAAAAAATTGAGAGCAACTTAAATGTTCATCTATATGGGAAATAATGAATAAACTATTATATATATCAACACTATGCAATAATATGCAGTAGTTAAGGGAATGCAGTAGATCTGTATGTAAATTTTAGTAGGGAAAAAAGCAACTTGCAGAAACTGTTCATATATATATACACACACACATAATGTATGCACAGATAAAGAACAGAGGATTCTACAGAAAACAGGTGGAAGGAAGGGAGAAGGGCAAGATGGGGCAGGGGTGTACATTGGACTTTATCCTTACTGGTAACATGTCTATTTTTTTTTTTT
>VBSM01003218.1:3877477-3892247 GCA_008086735.1 Cheirogaleus medius | reverse complement strand
GGGAGCGGTGCATGCTGGGACCTGTAGTTCCCCTCCGCCTCGCCCCCACTTAGCCCTCTGGAGTTGGGGCTTGGGGTGTGGGGCGAGGAGGAGGTGCTTTGCTTTGGAGCCTGCTGCTGAGTAACTGCTTGACTACAAATAGTCTGAGGAGCGAGGGGGAGGGCATCTTGACCTGGGTCAGGACAACCAGCCACAGGTCAGAGCAGGTTCTGTCGAGAGTCCAGGATGGCGAAATCTTTAGCCTGCATTTCATGCCTTCACCCCATCCATTGTTTCTTCTCATCCTGGCTTCTCACCGCTCAGCTCCACGCGTGTGCCACCTACCTCAGGGAGCCTTTACCTGGTCTAGAAGTGCATCTCGCTTTGCCCCAGATACTTGGGACCTCATGCGCCTGCTATAGCAGCTCTCCTGTAGGCATGTGGCTTTCCCCCCTCCATCATCCTGCTGCTTTTATATTATACAAGGTTGTTATTGCAGGAATAGTCCTTTCCTCTTATATTCTTCACCCCTTCCCTTTGACTTTTCTACTTCTTAAGGTCCCTTTCCACTCTTTCATGGAAGTTTTCCCTCAGGTTAACCACAAAATTACCAGATAGCCCGTGGTGTCACCTTTTGTATATGCTTAAGAAGAGAAGCAGAAGCCTGTAAGTTCCTGGGAAATACTCTAGCGTTGAACTTAATTATCCTACCAGTAACAACTCCTCATGTCCCAAGTCAGAGTTCAGGGGCTGATGGAGAGCCTCTGGGCTTATCTGTAACGTGATTTTTTTCTTATACCTGTTTGAACTGTTCTGTTCTCTTTGTTACTCATATTCCTCTTGTTCTCCTTTCTCCAAACTATACCTGGATCAGATATCCACCAGCATTTATGAAAAACAAGGAAATGCAGCATAAATACTTCCCCCTTTGCTGATGATAATAATAACCTTTTATTCAGCCCTTTAATGGTTTAATCTTCCAACAACTCTAGGAGATAGGGATTATCATCAGTGCTTTACAGTTAAGATCCAGAGAGTTTTAAAAGGCATCTCCATACAGTAAAAACTTTTTACCTCAGGTCTCTCAGGTCTTTTGTCTCATTTTTCAAGCCAAGTCTTGCTGCACCTCAAGGGTGCAGGGAGGTTAGTCCACTCCTAGCCAAGCTACTAGTAACAGAATCATTTGAGGGTCGGTACCTTGAATCTGCTTAAAAGTAGACAGGGGCAGGGAAGGCTGGAAGCGGAAGAGCCCTTTATATTCCCTTCAGAGGCTTGTGGGCAGTTTCGGTGCCCCTTTCTGCCCTCATCCCTGGCATACTCACTCTCTCCCGCTTCATCCCAGGTCATCAAGCGAGAGGGCACAGGCACAGAGACGCCCATGATTGGGGACCGAGTCTTTGTCCACTACACTGGCTGGCTGTTAGATGGCACAAAGTTTGACTCCAGTCTGGATCGCAAGGATAAATTCTCCTTTGACCTGGGAAAAGGTAGGCATGGTTAGTGGGCTGGTAGGATAGGCTTCAGGCTATCACAAGCAGAAACCATATTCTCAGAACCAGGCTCAATGACCAGTGGTTTATCATAGTCTATTACTTTTTTTTCTTCTACTCTGTAATGGTACTGATTTCTATCTCCCTTTCTTATCACCTCTCAACACCTCACTCCTCTCAGGGGTGGACTGCATTGCTTCTTAAACTCCTTTGTAGGGTCAGATGCTCTATTAGAGTTCTGAGACCAGACAGGACTTCATGCAACCAGGTTTCTTACCTCCTGGTTCCTTTTCCAATGGGTGTCCAGCTTCCCCATGGTGTGGTGCAGTAACACTCTTTGGTAACACTGTTTGAGCCCAGAGTCAGACCCTTGGTAAGGGGGTCTTGTTTGCCTCTCTGTACCTGCAGGTGAGGTCATCAAGGCTTGGGACATTGCCATAGCAACCATGAAGGTGGGGGAAGTGTGCCACATCACCTGCAAACCAGAATATGCCTACGGTTCAGCAGGCAGCCCTCCAAAGATCCCCCCGAATGCCACGCTTGTGTTTGAGGTGAGTGTCCGGCCATAGAGATCCAGGCAAAGAGCCAGGCCTTATCTCAGCCTGGTGCCTGGCTGCCCTCCAGCCCTTCCTGCCTCTTGAGACAATGTAGCCAAGGCTGAGGGCCTGGCCTTAGGGGAGGAGGAGAAGTAGAGAGGGCAGCTAGCCATGCTGCTGCCAGATAGGAAGGGGTAGCTGTGAACCCCCCTCCAGACTCAAAGTGTAGAGTAAAGGGTTGAGGCATCTTTATCTTGAGAGCGGTACCTGGAGGAGATGGGTTTGTCATTTTAACTGAAAGAGGTTAGAAACTGTGCACAGTTATAAATGACAGTACAGAATATTGGCAGTCAGAGATGAGAAAAGAGAAAGATGCCTCCCTGGGGGGTCAAGGGGTGAGGGAAGGCCTCACTGAAGAGGTGGAACTTGATACTATTGAGTCCGAAGATGGCTGAGCCCATCAACGGACATTTGAAGAATGTCCAGAAGACTTCTAAGAGATGGTAGTCATTTCTAATGCCCACCAGATTGGGCTTCTAAAGTAGCCTGAATTAGGATTATTTGGAACATGTTCTTATTAAGTGGCACAGGTAGCAAATATTTGTTTTCCTGAGGTTAACTTAAATTTGTATGACCTGCCCACCTCTACTGAAGCTGGGACTAGCACAACTCACAAGAACTTTGCAAAAGTGCCACTCTGTCAAACTCCTCATGTGACTGCCCTTGAAGTCAGAGCTAGTCTGGCAGTTACTAAGAACTCTCTGGACAAGCTACTAAGTTTGTATTTCACTGTTGATGAGTTAATATGAGAAGAAATTGTGTTGTTTTATCTCTTGTCCCACAGGTGGAGTTGTTTGAATTCAAGGGAGAGGACCTGACAGAAGATGAAGATGGTGGAATCATCCGCAGAATACAGACTCGGGGTGAAGGCTATGCCAGGCCCAATGAGGGTGCTGTCGTGGAGGGTGAGACAGTATAGTCTGGGATTTCATCTTGATTCTGATATGTAGGCCCTGGGTGGCTTTGGACAAGTCACTTCCCTTCTCTGAGCTTATTTTCTCATCCATAAAATGAAGGGTTGGACCATACCCTGTTTACATCTCTCCAGGTCTGAGAATAAGATCTTGGGGGCAAGAAGTGATGGGGTGATATAGGAAGCTGATGGCATCCTTCCTCAGTCACCTGCCCTCTCATGCCCCTGGTACCTTGCCTCTCTTTAATGCCAGTTGCACTGGAAGGGTACTACAAGGACCAGCTCTTTGACCAGCGTGAACTCCACTTTGAGGTCGGCGAGGGGGAGAGTCTCGATCTGCCTTGCGGGCTGGAGAGGGTCATTCAGCGCATGGAGAAAGGAGAACATTCCATTGTGTACCTCAAGCCCAGGTAAGGGCTGGGCACTTTGTAGAGCAGGCAAACAAACCAAGTTCAGAGATCTGAATGTCCACAGTGAGTTGTATAACTGGCTATTTGTATCCTTTCCCCTCCATGTGTTCACTGCGACCCTAGGCACACCAAACACATCATTATGATCCCTTCAGTGTGGTTAGAAGTGTGGCCACAATTGTCTGCATTTCCTTGGATCGAAGCCTCATCTTTTCAGTCATAGTTGCTATAGATTCCCTTCTCTGCCAACATCAAGATTTTCATCTCCCATAATTCATTCAGCCATTGCCATCATTTATTAGAACACATCCACTATGTGCCAGACACGCTGCTGAAAATTCCTGGGGATTCAAAGACATTGTTCCTGCCTTCAAGTTCTAGTTCATTGTTAGTGGTGTCCCATTTAAATTACTAATCATACCACTGCATTGTTATGAGTTATTGGAAGGATATAGAAGAGGCTACGGGACCACCTAACTGTGTGAAGAGGTCAGGGAAATTTTTGACAAACTGGAATCATTTGAACAAAGTCTAAAGGGAGGAAGGTACTTTCCAGGAAGTGCATAGGAAGCCTTTTCAGTGTGGAATAGGTAAAGGGCTGCTGAGATGACCCAAAGTTTTTTACCCCTTTAGCTATGCTTTTGGCAGTGTTGGGAAGGAAAAGTTCCAAATCCCACCATTTGCTGAGCTGAAATACAAATTACACCTCAAGAATTTTGAGAAGGTGAGTTTGTTTGAGGTCTTCCCTATCCTGAAGTCAGATTCCATCCTATAGGTGACTCTGGGGTAGCTGACAACTTTGTTTCTCCCCTGGGGTGTGGCAGGCCAAGGAGTCTTGGGAGATGAGTTCAGAGGAGAAGCTGGAACAGAGCACCATAGTGAAAGAGCGGGGCACTGTGTACTTCAAGGTGAGCCAACAGTCATTGTCCTAAGGACACAGACTCCCAGGGAGCGCTGCTCTGAGCCCACCCTTCCCTCTGATGACTGAGATTATTTTCTGCCAAGAAGTGGACAGGTTGGCACCTGTAGTCTTCACCTAGTGTATCCGAGCTCACTGGTCTTGCCAGTGAGAGACGTGGAGGCTGGAATCTGGTGCCCATAGGTCTCTGATGTCTGCAGGGTATGATAGCCTGTTGCCACTGAACCTGTGCTAGGTACCTGAGCCTCCCTCCCGTTCTAGGAAGGCAAGTACAAGCAAGCTTTGCTACAGTACAAGAAGATTGTGTCCTGGCTGGAATACGAGTCAAGTTTTTCCAGTGAGGAAGCACAGAAGGCACAAGCCCTCCGACTGGCCTCCCACCTCAACCTGGCCATGTGTCATCTGAAACTGCAGGCCTTCTCAGCTGCCATTGAAAGCTGTAACAAGGTGAGGCCCCCGTAGAGGGCATGGGGGCAACATTCCCAGGCAAGGTTGGGTGAGTTGCCAGCATGTCTGAAACTTACCCTTGGTGACTAGGGTAGGGAAGTGGATGGATGAGTGGGAGCCAAGGTTATGGGCCCAGAGGCACAGATGAGATTAGTAAGCACCTTAGCTTGAGTGGTGGAAGGCAGTTGGCACAGAAATAGGAGGAAGCACTGAGTGGGAAGAACTACTTAAGAGTTTCCTCCCATTGTGGTTCTTAGCCTCTCTGTCTTACCTGCCTGTTTTATTCTAAAGAGAACAGAAATGTCAGAGGTCCTTTACTTTCATCCAAAGACCTGCTGTCCTCCCTCTTTGCCTCTTGAACTAAATGAGGTTCCTTTATAGACCTTGGTCCTTTCCATTTAATGCCCTAGGCCATGTTTTTTCTGGATGGAGCCAGCCATTTCCGTTCCTCCTCATCCTGCTGAGGAGCACCTTTGTAAATCAGCCTTAGCCAGATGAGCTGCAGGACCTGAGCTCTCACTGTGTTGTCTCCTCTCTGCATCCTTAGGCATTGGAACTGGACAGCAACAACGAAAAGGGCCTCTTCCGCCGGGGAGAGGCCCACCTGGCCGTGAATGACTATGACCTGGCACGGGCTGACTTCCAGAAGGTCCTGCAGCTCTACCCCAGCAACAAAGCTGCCAAAGCCCAGCTGGCAGTGTGCCAGCAGCGGATCCGCAAGCAGCTTGCCCGGGAGAAGAAGCTCTATGCCAACATGTTTGAGAGGCTGGCTGAGGAGGAGAGCAAGGTGAGGATCAGGATTGGAAATAGTTGGAATGGCATCCCTCTGCTCAGGCCAGCTGGTGTGGGCTCTTTGTGCCTACAGTTGTCTGTGCCAACCCTAGAAACCGGAAGTTGCCCTCTTGCCTGGAGCAATAAGGAAGTATGTATGTTCCCTCAGTAATAACCTCTGCTGATAGGGCCAGGGTTCTTGTGTGATCAGGACTGGAAACCCACCTGTAAGTGTTTAAATAAGTAATATTAAATTCAAATTACACAAAGGATAGATAGTAAAAAGTCTGCCTCCCCCTGGAAGCAACTGATCCTTCCAGTTGTTGTATTGTTTGGTATGTTACATGCACAAGTGGACACATTCATGTTGCTTTCTCCCTTTCCTCTAACAAGAAGCAACATACTCTGTTACTTCCTATATTGTATTTTTTCAAATAATAACAGTTGGAAGCTTATTTTACATCAGTTTAAAAGAGCTTTCACATTCTCTCTTAGGCTTACATAGTATTCCATTGTGTGGATATAGTGTATTTTTTTTTTTTTGAGTCAGAGTCTTGCTCTGTTATCCGGGCTAGAGGGCCATGGCGTCAGCCTAGCTCACAGCAACCTCAAACTCCTGAGCTCAAGCAATCCTCCTGCCTCAGCCTCCTGAGTAGCTGGGACTACAGGCATGCGACACCATGCCCGGCTCATTTTTTCTATATATTTTTAGTTGGCCAATTAATTTCTTTCTGTTTTTAGTAGAGACGAGGTCTCGCTCTTGCTCAGGCTGGTTTCGAACTCCTGACCTTGAGCGATCCTCCTGCCTCGGCCTCCAAGAGTGCTAGGATTACAGGCGTGAGCCACCGTGCCCGGCCTACAGGTATATCTTTTAGAACAAATCTGGGAGAATTGGTGTATCCATGTAATTCAGGTAGAAATTGTGTGCTTTTTTACTCGGGAATTAAGCTCCTCCTCCTTCCTTGCAGGCCAAGGCAGAAGTAGCTGTAGGAGACCATCCCACTGACACAGAGATGAAGGACGAGCAGAAGAACAACATGGCAGCAAGCCAGTCTCAGGTGGAGACGGAAGCATAGCCTCTCCCCAGCTTTTCTGTGGCTACCTGCCTCCCCTGCTCCCTCCCCTGCTCCACCCTGTTAGTTTTGTAAAAACTGAAGAATTTCGAGTGAATTAGACCTTTATTTTTCTATCTGGATGGTGGTTTTGAGGGGAAGGGGGAAAAGGAGTGGGCTGGGGGGGATTGAGATAGGGGATAATTTTAGGTGGTGTCACCCCCTCTTCCCCACCCATTATACATGAACATATATCCATCTGCGCATACTCATCAGAACGTTAATTTATTTTGCTCCCTTTGTTAGGTCCATTTTTCCAATGATAGAAGGGGGCAAGTGGTAGGGATGGGATCTGATGTGAAACCAGGGTGGAGAGGGAGACTCCTGGGCAGCTGTTTCCTCATCCTTTTCCCCTCCTAGTCCAGTTCCAAACATGTGGCCTCCCATGTGGGTGCTAGGGGCATGGGATAAACCACTGCTGTGCCCATTACTTCTTTCTATCCCCTTCCTCACCCCACATGGTGTGGTCAATGGTATCTTCTGGTGTCATCGTGACCACCCCTTTTATCCTCCTTCCAATATTTCCCCTGCCTTCTCAGCCAGGTTGTGTCCCCACCCCCTCAGCTTCTCTGCACGTTGCTGAAGGTCCAGGCTCACTTCAAGTTCTGTGCTTGAGCAATAAAGTGGAAACAATAAAACCTGGGTGTCAGGCAGCCCTTTGTGTTCAGCTTTGGTGGGTAGGTGTGGCTGGGTACATTATAGGTATTAGCAAAATTAAGTGGTCACCCACTATCACCAGTTTAGCTTAAATACAGTATGTAATGTAGACACCATGGTTGGGCTGGAAGCAGCCCATTACACAGGGCCTCTGGAGCTGGGACTTGTGCTTGTGGCCTCACCGTAAGTTCCCAGCATACTCTCGCCCTAGCAGCCTGTACCTCTGGCTTTCTTCCCTTAACACTTAGGAAGAGAAAAGTATCAACATCTAGAAGAGTGGGATTGTGTGTTTCTTTTTAAGTTAGATTTGGCTCCTTCTGCCTACCTCTGATCCACAGAAGCTTCTTTGTGCATTCTTAGTTTCTTAACAAGGTGAAACCCCCAGTGTCACCGACCACCTCTTAATCAGATACTATTTACATTGATTAAGGGTATGAGTGAAGCACTAGGCTGGGCACGGTGGCTCACGCCTGTGACCCTAGCACTTTGGGAGGCCGACTTGGGAGGATCACTTGAGGTCAGGAGTTTGAGACCAGCCTGAGCAAAAGCAAGACCCCTGTCTCTACTAAAAATAGAAAAAAATCAGCCGCATGGTGGCACGTGCCTATAGTCCCAGCTACTCGGGAGGCTGAGGCAGAAGGATCCCTTGAGCCCAGGAGTTTGAGGTTGCATTGAGCTACAGTGATGCCACTGCACTCTATCTTGGGCAACAGAGCAAGACTCTGTCTGAAAAAAAAGTGAAGTGCAGTGGTCACGCCCAGCTTCCTTTTTACCCTTAACAGGAAAAAGCTTGTGCTTTTTTCTTAATGTGCATTGACCCTTGACTCCTTCAGTATTACGGGACCCTAGGAGAAGCCAGGTGGCACAAGTCAGTCATGTCCAGCCTCCTCCAGTTCCTGGCTGCTGGCTAGAACCCATGTTTATGCCCTTACCCCTCTTCTCTCCTACTATGTGGGTACTCCTGACCTTTCTGAACAGTGAATGGGGTAGTCTGCCTACCCACATACCTGTACAGTCCTTCCAGAAGAAATTCCTCCATAACTTTTTTGTGGAGGATTATTTTTTGTGTGAAAAAGTTTCACCAAGTCATATAGCATTAGCTGGTGCCAGAGCCAGGACTAAAATGTGGCTATTCAAGTCTCCCAATGTCACTGCTTGCTCTCTTGCTGGGTTTGCCTCACAGTCCTGTGTTTGGATTTTGTGTCTGGGTCCTTTTGGTATTTTGAAATTTGACTGTTGCCCCTCCAGCCAACAATAACAGCTAGCCCTCATTAATGACTTACAATGTGAGCCTAGCACTGTACCAAGAGCCTCATGAGTTAATCTTCACAGCCATCCTACAAAGGAGGTATTAACCCATTTTACAGATGTGGAAACCAAGGCTCAGAAGTTAAATGGAAAGGTCTACTGGAAGGTGAGTTCTCTGAACTAATCCAAACTCTGCCATGAGGTTCATGTGACTATGGGCAAGTCTTGAGCCTCTTTACTCATCTGCAAAAATAGTGAGATGAACAAATAATGGCTCACACCTGTAATCACAGCGCTTTGGGTGGCTGAGGCAGGAAGGTGGCTTGAGGCCAAGAGTGAGACCAGCCTGAGCAACATAGCAAGACCCAATCTCTACAAAATATTTTTAAAAACTAGCCAGGTGTGGTGCACACATGTAATCCTAGCTACTCAAGAGGCTGAGGCAGGTGGATCATTTGAACCCAGGAGGTCAAGACTAGTGTGCCATGATCATACCACTGCACTCCAGCCTGAGTGACAGAGCAAGACCCTATCTCTATATATTTAAAGAAAAAAAAAAAAGGCACTCTTAAGGTCTTTTCCAGATCTGGAGCCTTCTGTAGGATTCCAAGAATTTAAAACTTAACTGTACTTCTGTAGAACACTAGAAATGGATAAATCTTGGTTCATGTAACACTAAAACTATCTTGTAGGATGTTTTGTTAAAATGGCTAAAAATAGGCAGGGCGTGGTGGCTCACGCCTGTAATCCTAGCACTCTGGGAGGCCGAGGCGGGAAGATTGCTCAAGGTCAAGAGTTCAAGACCAGCCTGAGCAAGAGTGAGACCTGTCTCTACTATAAATAGAAAGAAATTAATTGGACAACTAAAAATATATAGAAAAAATTAGCCGGGCATGGTGGTGCGTGCCTGTAGTCCCAGCTATTCGGGAGGCTAAAGCAGGAGGATCACTTGAGCCCAGGAGTTTGAGGTTGCTGTGAGCTAGGCTGACACCACGGCACTCTACTCCGGGCAAAGAGTGAGACTCTGTCTCAAAAAAAAAAAAAGATAAAAAAAATAAAATAAAATGGCCAAAAATAATCCTATCACATACTCAAGTCTGCTCTGGGTCAATGCTCAAGTTCATTTCCCAATCAGTTGCACCTTCCACACCAACACTTAAATCTTTATATGCAGAGAATGTGCTTGAATAAGGAAAACTAGTAGCAACCAGTGCTGTTAATTGTTAACTGCAGATTTGCAAGTGGTCTCTCTGGGGGAAAAAAATGAAGTTTATCTTGTCCTAGTGCTGGTCCAACATCAAGTTCTATAAATTTTTATATCCTAAGTTCTCTACATTCTACCAACACCGCCCCCCAACATCACCATGCACTCCACCCTGCTGTCCTACAAAAGACTCCTATCTTGCATTCTCCCCTGCCCTACCTGCATGCAGTTCATTCTGCACTGCATTCAAATCTTGTCCATCCAACTACTTAAATCACTTTCAATGGCTTCTCATCTCATTTAGGCTAAACATCAGAATCCATGGACAAAACCCTGCAAGGCCTGACCTGGCCTGCCCCAAGAACTCCAATGCACTTGGTATTCCCCATCACCAGCTACACCTCCCTGAGGGTAAAAGCTGGAGGAAAATTGTGTATCCCATTTCAATTAGACAAGAAATATGTCAAAGACACTCTAGGCAGGACTAGTAAAAAGTAGTGCCTTTTTAGAAAATCCTTACTGGAAAATAAACAGTGGAACATTTCATGCCTTCCTCTTAACGTCTTGATGGCTAATTTCCCTTTCCAAATGCAGAACACCTCAGAACGTTATAACTCAAGTTACAATGACAATGAACTAAGGGCAGTACTGAATAAAACCAATGTAAGAGTCAACAGGCATTCTAAGAAAGAGGAAAACTTGTTGTCTTTCTGGAAGTTGTTATTGCTGCCTTATGGCTATAGTTCCCCGATTGCTTGCCAACCCCCAATAATGTGGATGTACCAACTATCCCCAGTTATGAAATCAACATTAATTTAGCATGTATTAAACATCATATCACTTTGAGAGGCAAAGAAAGAATGAAAGGTTCTTAGGAGGGATGATCAAGAAAGCAATGTCTTCATGAACTTCTTGGGTCCTCTGGCTAGAGCAGAGGATTGGCCATGCCCTACCCTCGCTCCCAAGACAGGCATGTTCATTTCTTGGAATCTTCACTATTCCACTCTGAAGTGCATCAGACATAAAACGGTTCCTTGTGTATTTTTTAGGTGAAATTCCAATTTAATATTGTTTTGGAGGTGGGGTCTTGCTCTGTCTCCAGGTGTTTGCCAACCCCAGACTGGAGTGTTGTGGCCCAGTCATAGCTCACTGCAGCCTCAAACTCCTGGGCTGAAGCAGTCCTCCTCTCTCAACCTCCCAAGTAGCTGGGACTACAGGTACCCAGCTTAAAATTCACATTTTTAGGTAAACCAAGATTAATCAGGCCGGACATGGTGGTTCACACCTGTAATCCCAGCACTTTGGGAGGCTGAGGCAGGAGGGTCACTTGAGGCCAGGAGTTCAAGACCTGCTTGGGCAACACAGCAAGACACCATCTGTAGAAAAGAATTTTAAAAGATGAACCAATTTAAAGCAAAGAATTCAGTGTCATTTAGTGCACTCACAACGTTGTACAACACCATTTCTATGTAGTTCTAAAACACCTTTCTCATCCTTTGTGTTTTAAGCCCACTTCGTCACATTTAAGCTTGAGAGACAGAACTTCTCATCCTTCTGTAGAGTCTTGAACAGACAACCCTGACAGGTTCTAGGATCAAAGCTTTCCAGAAATGGAGGTCCTTTCTGATCAGGCCAAACTTGTGGACAGGGATGAGACTCAAAGTGGAGCTCTGAATAACAGCATTTCATTCGGAGCAGAGCTGCCCACACTTGTTCTGCCCAATTTCTAGGTCAAGTAAGTTTGAGAAACAGGTTTCTGTACTTCATGACTTTTAATAAACTAATATTCTAAGGTGTACTGGGAATGAGAGAGGGAAGGGGAATGGTGATATAAGTCAAACTGAGCCCATTAGGAAGGCCTGGGCCCTACCCCAAGTGACGATGCTCTAGGCTTCATGTGCTGAAAGAGCTTTGAAGGTCCTGTATCTTACCGGGGCACTGTGGGTAGACACAACTAGGGTAAGGATACTCTGTCCACTGTTGGAGGATGAAGTGGAAAGAATCTCCCTAGAAATGCTTCTCAGTTTAACCACCTCCCACCCCCCACCAATCCCCTGCCATGGAAGCTTCTACTGAAGCTATTGTCTGTCTGGTTTGTAAAGAATATGCCACCCACACAACCATATCCATGTCACCTAACCAGGAAGGTAGCCTGGTTGGACAGTTCTGGGCATAAGCCAAAAACCAGCTGAAAGAGTGTTCAGCTTAGCCAAGATGGAGTCTAGACGGTGCCAGTAGAGACTCACCAGCCATCCCACTAGAAAGGGCCAAGAGCTGGGGTACTCCTTGTGGAGCCAGGAATCTGTCCACATGGCTCTGTAATGCCTAGTCATGCCTTGTCATGCCTTTTACTTACTGTGAATGTCAGGCATAGGCATGGAAAGATATGATTTGTGTGATACTTCTTAGAGATCTATCTACTTTCTAACTTTTAGACTCTCTTGACAAAAGCCTAAAGGAATAGTATAGAAGTTGTGATCATAATGACATGACCTCCACCGCAAACATACTCCACAAAAAAACACCCTCTGGCACAGAAAGATCCAGAACAAGAAGCCCAAACAATGAGGAAGATAAAGCTAAGGCATTGTGGAGTGCTAGGTATGGGTATGATTTTAGAGAACTGGGTCAGGCCAGGGCACTTGGTGACAAAAGCAGGGTGATCCTCATCTATTTAGTCCTGAGTTATTTATTTGTCTTACAATTTCATTCAGAGAGCTGAAAGAAGAGAAAGCAAAGAAATAAAAACATAATTCAAAACTACTTAACTTTAGAGGTAGACATTTTAAAATTGGTTTTTGTTTTTCTACACTTTGAAACCTAATATGAAGCTTAGGATTTGAGCTAGGTTGAGAGAATAATAGAGATGTGGCAGAACACAGGATGAGGTAGCATGCAGCCCCTTAATAAATGAGATAATGTATTCAAAGGGTGACCCAGTGCCTTTAAACGGACCTGGCCATGCCCACAGCACACCACCAGAAACAGGAACTTGTAAGCAGTTCAGCCTCAGGCTGTTCATCTTCTCACCATCTCTGGCTGTCAGATCCATTGGGACCTCTGCAACAAAATTTGCCATTTCCCCTCCCCCAAGCAAAAATTTCTTGCCCTCCAGCCTTCTCCCACTATTCCAGACATAAAAAGTAGAACCAGTCCCTGGACCAACAACCCCAGGTAGATATCCATTTTTTATTTTTTGAAAGATCATGTGTAAATCAGCCTGGGCTTGCAGACTTAAACCTAAAAAACATAATGAGCACCTATAGTATTTCATAAATACTCATATTGCCCTGACTGATGAGGCACCCCCAAAAAAGGCAGGACTGGATTCAACATGGAAAGTGTAAGGTTTTTCCACGGCGGCGAAAAGAAAAGACAGACAGAAAGTGGGGCCAAACAACGTGGCTTTATTTAGCACTCCTGGATGAGGTTCTGGGGTCCCAAGAGGGGGGGGCCAGAAGTCGCCCCCATTTGAAGGGTGTGAGGCCTTTTATACCGTTTGGGCCAGGCTAGGGACTTTTGGCAGGAAGAGCTGGGGCTACCTTTGGTGGTCATTGAGAAATAGGAGGGGCTGGCGGTATTTGCGGAATCCAGGAGCCAAAACTTTCTTATCTAGGTGTGGTAGTTTTCAGCAGGGCAGTCATGACCTTTGCGGGTCTGGTCTCATGAGTCTTTTCTTTTTTGATCTAGGGAAGGGAGGGGGCCCGCCACCAGCCTTACAGAAAGTATCCCCAAGAAACCAGCCATGAGAGCAATGGTCCCATCTATGCTACACAGTAAGGTGAGAGAGAGGAGCAAGAACTTTGTACTGGGGAGGCCACAAGGCAGAGCTGATTCAGATCCTGGCAGCTCTCACTTCCAGCCTGAGGGCTTTCCTAGGAACTAGAACTATGGCTGTAAATGACAGAAAGGCCCTGGGGCTTGATATCAAACAATTCTGGTTTGAGCAGCCATCCTACCCAACCTTTCTGCCATTTTACTTAATCTTGCTGAACCTGTTTTCCCCATCCAAAAAAGAAAATGGATAAGAATACAAGCTCACATGGTAGTCATGCTAATTACATGAAATAATATGTGAAGTGTGCTTTGCAGAAGGTGACTTTCAAACTACTGACCACAAAGCATATACACCATAAAAAAATTTTTTTTAACATTATAAGCCAGTATACACATATAAAATATATACAATTGAAACAAGGGTTTCACAAAAACAATACTTACCTTACTACTCAGAAGCCACTTGGTATTTTCTATTCTATTTAATTTTTTTTTAATGCTGGTTGCAATTCACATTATTATCACGACTCCTAATATGTAGTTTTTATTTAAAAACACTGTTGGATCTCAGCTTAGATGTTAGTAATTTAAAAAAAATAGAAAAAGAAAAGAAAAACACTGCTGGAAACCACACAATTATCAGTTATTGCGAATATGACTCTCATGGATAGTCTGCAGGCGAGGAATATTCATCGCCAGGGCAACAAAGGAACGGGTCAAGGTTATCAGGTCAAGCCCTAGAGAGCCCCGTTGCCAAAGCAACAGATCGGTCACATCAGGGTTGGTCTACCCTTGAGCTCCATCCCTCTAGCGAAAAGGACTGGCCCATGGCGCTGTCAGTCACATCAGTCCTGGGGTAAGCCCGCCTCTAGTCTCGGAAGACCCGCCTCCTCCCTAAGGTTAGGCTAGGAAGGTTCAAGCGGTGACGTAACTTTCCGGCCTTCCGCTCCGGTGGCTGTCGGGAGGGGGCTCGGGGAACATTAAGTAGTGTCCCCGATCCCTCGGCCTTTGGAAGGGCCATGAGATCGGTTAGCTACGTACAGCGCGTGGCGCTGGAGTTTAGCGGGAGCCTCTTCCCGCACGCAATCTGCCTCGGGGACGTCGACAACGACACGGTGAGTGCATGCGCACTGCGAGAGACGCAGCCTCGACCTGCGCAGGCCGGCTGGGGCGGGGCGAGGCCGGGCCGGAAGCCGCCCGAGCGTGCCGCGTAAGCAGGGCGCATGCGCGCTGGCGCTAGCGTGGCG
>VBSM01003218.1:3861104-3875601 GCA_008086735.1 Cheirogaleus medius | reverse complement strand
CTCGGCCTCCCAGAGAGCTAGGATTATAGGCGTGAGCCACCGCACCCGGCCCTCCTGTAGCATTTCTGACTGGTGGTGAACTCTTCAGCTGGGGTTTTTTAGTGTCACCGAATGACCTCCACAGGCCAAAGCCACACTCAGCCACAGAGAATTAGAACTGGTGGGAAGCAAGTGGGCTGCCCTGGAAATGTCTTCTTCCAGGATGCCTGCTGCTACCTCACCTTCAGCCTGTCTGTGCCGATCTACCTGCTCGCTGCACTTGTACACTGTTTTATGGTTTTATTCCTGTGTCTGTGTACCTGTTAAAGTGTGAGGTTCTTCTTAGCGGGGAGCCTGTGGCATTTATCTTTATACCCCCAACTGATTGTCCAGTTTTACCTGAAAACTCCTGGGCTGGCTGGACATTCTCTTTCATTCTGACTTTTTTTTCTTAGAAAAATCTTTTTTGTTATTTGTTCATTAACCAAACATTTATCTTGGGCCTACTGTGTACTATGGCATTCATTGAATGAATGTATTAAAAAAAAATTGAATTGTATGAAAGATGTTAAGTTCCCCAGCCTTGGAGGAGTTTAACTAGAGGCTAAAAAATCAGCTGGTATTAGTCCTATATGCCAATTACCGCTCTAAATGCTTTCCTCCATCAGCTCGATTCTCACAACCACCTTCTGAGGCAGATATTCTCATCATTCTCATTTTATAGATGAAAAAATTTAGGCAGAGAGAGCTGGATTCAAATCCAGGCAGTTGCATTCTGAACCTCTACACCATGCAGCCTCTCCTGTGGGTGTCTGCAGAAGTTCTTTCGGGTGCCACAATCGAGACATCAGGTGTAGAGGGTTTGATGTGAATAAACTTGTTCTATGCTTCTATAATCTAATATTCTCACCAGAAATTCCCCTATTAAAAAAGAAATCAAAGATTCAAATAAATCATTATTAATAAATCCCAATTTTTTTGTAATGTTTCCTTACTGTTGATCTGTTATCTCTTTGTTTCCTTTAGAATTAAATCTCTTGAGAGTCTAATATTAGTTCAGTCTATTTTGGGGGCAGGAAGGGGAGGTTAGCTGTACCTCCAAGAGGAAATCAGGAAGCTGTTTGCAGAAATAGGGTTTGAAGCCACCTGGTTATCATCCTTAGCCCCTGAAAAGGGCAGCTGCCCAGACACAAATGGTGGAAAAAGGGCTCTATGCAGGGAGCCTCCCTCCTGAGACCTTAGCCACTGTCTGGGGGCACTAGAGCCCCGGGGTGTGGAGCAACCCCTTCTCAGGCCCCAACATCCCCTGTGTGTTCCCACATGCACACAAGATCCAAAGGCCTGGCTAGAGGAAGGAGGGCCCCAAGAGCTGGCATTGTCTTTTTATTTGGACCCTAATTAAATACAAAGTCTGACGTTAGATTCTCCAAAAGTCCACTGTCTTGGGCTGTTTTTGAAACATGTCCATTTGTAGTGATCAAATTAGAAGAGCTGAAGTCAGGCATGTGGGGCACAGAACTGCTCAGATGTCAGACTTTCCTGAGATGTGTCATAGATTCTGTGTAGCCCCCATCCCTCCAACCTCTCCTGCCTCTGATGCACACACCTGCCCCTAAATGGACATAAAGGACTTCTGAGAAACTATGGCTATGTTGGTCTCAAAACATTTTTAATAAAGTTGATGAAGATACAGGTTGAGGTCTTGTGATTTTTCCAGGTTAGGCCAAGTAGAGAAGAGTTGGCAGTGGTTCAGCAGGACCCCATCTTAACACTCTCTTGTCTCTCTGTTTGAAGTTAAATGAACTTGTGGTGGGAGACACCAGCGGGAAGCTGTCTGTGTATAAGAACGATGACAGCCGGCCATGGCTTACCTGTTCCTGCCAGGGAATGGTCAGTATTCACCTCCCTGGGCCTTGAGGGAAGAAATCCCTTCTGTCCAGGTTCTGCCAAGGGTGAGCCCCACACAGGAGCTCACTAGCATGTCCTGACTCCCCAGCTACTCAACCAGCCACTGCTTCCTGGCTAATTTGATTTGGGGAGGGCAGCCCCCAGGCAGCACTCCCTTCTGTCTCCCCACATACACGTACACAAGCCTGGATGTTTTCTCTGTTGCAAAATACCCTTTGGTACTACTTGGTGGAAGTTTCCTATGCTTGTCTGATCTTACAAAATATAGTCAAAAACGGCGCCAATAATTTGAATAAGCCTGGAAATATGATAGTCTAGCTATATTAGATTTTGGGTTTTTGTTTTGTTTTAAGCTTGAATTGTCTTAACTGCCTTGGGGCTTCATATTGCTGTCTGGGTAAACTGAACCTATAGCACAGTAACTGAATTAATAAAGACCATCAATGGAGGTCACTTGCACAAGTTTTCAGTGAATGATGGTAATTAGAAAACCCACCACCCCTTGTCACGTTGCAGGGATCAGTCTTCCTTGGTGTCTCCCTGAGCCTCACTTTCTCTCTTACAGCTGACTTGCGTTGGAGTTGGAGATGTATGTAATAAAGGAAAGGTAAGAACTCTAGGGGACCTTGGGACTTTGGTAGAACCCCGAGGCTTTACCTTGGTCCCCACCTCCAAGTGGAAATCAGTTGAGGGTTGACCTCTGTGATGTAATTATCAGGATTATACCCAAACCCCCCTCCCCAGTCCACATCTGTCTCTCCCAGAACCTGTTGGTGGCAGTGAGTGCTGAAGGCTGGTTTCACTTGTTTGACCTGACACCTGCCAAGGTCCTGGATGCTTCTGGACACCATGAGACACTAATGGGGGAGGAGCAGCGTCCAGTCTTCAAGCAGCACATCCCTGCCAACACCAAGGTCATGCTGATCAGCGACATCGGTGAGCATGGCTACCTTTGCAGGCAACCAGGATAATCAGAGTCAGCGGGCACTAGGGCGCACCCCGAGGGCTGGGTTGGGAGGGAGAGTTCACATTCATTTGTGCACTTGTCATGTATTTAATGTGGAGTTACCAAGCTCCCATTATAAGCCAGGCATCACTCTAGGGACTGGGATTGCTATAGTGAATAAAACAGACAAAAATTGCTGCCCTTGGACCTTACTAAGAAGAGACAGGAAAGAAACAATATCAATTTTGAAGAAAATTGGCCGGGCGCGGTGGCTCACGCCTGTAATCCTAGCTCTCTGGGAGGCCGAGGTGGGCGGATTGTTTGAGCTCAGGAGTTCGAAACCAGCCTGAGCAAGAGCGAGACCCCATCTCTATTAAAAAATAGAAAGAAATTAATTGGCCAACTAAAATATAGAAAAAATTAGCCGGGCATGGTGGCGCATGCCTGTAGTCCCAGCTACTTGGGAGGCTGAGGCAGAAGGATCGCCTGAGCCCAGGAGTTTGAGGTTGCTGTGAGCGAGGCTGACACCACGGCACTCTAGCCAGGGCAACAGAGTGAGACTCTGTCTCAAAAAAAAAAAAAAAAAAATTTTGAAGAAAATTAAATAGCACGTCAGAAGGTAATAAGTGCTGTGGAGAAAATAAATCATGGAAAGGGCTAGAGAGTGCTGAGGTAGAGGTGGCGATTTCAAATGGACTTGTCAGAGAAGTCCTTGCTGAGCAGGTGCTATTCAGTAAAAAACTGAAGGCGGCAAGAGGATGAGCAAGGCAGATAGGGAGCTTGCAGGTGGCGGGAGGTCCACAGGATGACTCAGCGCAGTTGAGTTGTGTGTCTGAGGGCAGAGGGCAGATGGAAGCCGCGGAATAGGTGAACAGGTGGCATGTTCCAAGCACAAGGAGAGGCAGGGGCAGGTAGCTGACTCAGTGTGTGAGGTGAGTAGAGCACAGCACGTCGGGCATGAAGCTACACTGGCTAGAAAGTGCCAGTGGGGGCTGCATGTGGGACTCCAGAGCCGTCTTATTCTCTGTGCCCACAGATGGAGATGGGTTTTGTGAGCTGGTGGTGGGCTACACAGACCGTGTGGTGCGGGCTTTCCGCTGGGAGGAGCTAGGTGAGGGCCCTGAACACCTGACAGGGCAGCTGGTGTCCCTCAAGAAATGGATGCTGGAGGGTCAGGTGAGCAGCTTCGTGTGGGGTCCCAGTCGTCCAGGGAGCTGGGAGGAAGGCTTCCTGGAGGAGCCTGTGGGAGAACAGTCATGGGACAGGGCCAGGGTGGGAGGGAGAGAAAGTCACCTTGTTGAGAGACATCCGAAGAGATCATTTTCAACCAGGGTCTTAGGAAACTGCTAGCAACAGGCAAAGAGGAAGGACAATGAGCTAAGAATGAGGAGTGTGAAGGTGGGTGTGGATCTGGGCCCTAGCTGAGCATGCTCAGGGGAAAGCAGATGGTCGTGTGGAGAGGACAGCGCCAGCCAGCAACTCTGTGAGCTCAAGAATCCTGCTACCCTTGAAGCCTGGAGGGCTGTTCCCAGAACCCCTGCCCCACCTCTCCCCTGTTCTCTGCAGAGTCCTACTTCCTTGTCTCTCCATCCCCCTTTAAGCCCTGGTTTCCTGGTGCAGGTGGACAGTCTCTCGGTGACTCCAGGGCCTCTGGGTGTTCCTGAACTGATGGTATCTCAGCCAGGCTGTGCTTACGCAATTCTACTATGTACCTGGAACAAGGATACTAAGTCCCCTCCTTCCTCTGAGGGGGCCACAGAGGGCAGTAGGTAAGGGCGTATGGGCCTCTAGGGTTACATGGAAGCAAGACGGGCTCCCAGGTGGTACATGGTAGTGAGATAGGTCTGCAGTTGACAGACTGCTGCAGCTAGATCCCAGCCCAGGCATCTCTGCCCCATTAAGGAAGATTATTCTGGGACCCAGGGATTCCTGGCCTTTAACCTTACAGCTCCTGAAAGAGGTTCTGAGATTCCAACCTGGCAGCCCCATCCCTCTCTATTCCATTTGCCCATGGGCCAGAGGAGGTCAGCAGTAGGTTCCAAGCCGATTCAAATCCTGAAAGCTCTTGCAGGGATAGCAGCCACGAAGAGCCTGGAGAACTTAGCTCACTGGGCCTCAAGCTTGGCCCACCTACCCTCCTGCCCACAGGGAGACCCCAGCTGCCCGGGATGTAGTGCTGCACCAGACATCTGGCCGTATCCACAACAAGAATGTCTCCACTCACCTGATTGGCAACATCAAACAAGGTGAAGGTGGGGTGAGACTGAGGGAGGGGGCTGGGGGGCAGCATCAGCTCTAGGGGAGAGGAGAGCCAGGCCCTTCCCTCATGTCTGGTCTCATCCTTCCTACCCTGCTGTTGGTTGGCCCTCTTCCCATCACTCTGATCTTGCCCTGCCCTTCACATTTTCTTCTGGGCCTTCCGTCCTACCCACAGGCCATGGCCCTGAGAGTGGTGGCTCTGGCCTCTTTGCCCTGTGCACCCTGGATGGTAAGTAATGCTGGCATGGGGTGGGGGGTTTTACGACTATGGGGTCTGCTTGGGCCTGTGCCACCCACCCTAGCCTGCGTCTGCCCCACAGGGACACTGAAGCTTATGGAGGAGGCAGACAAGCTGCTTTGGTCAGTGCAGGTGGATCACCAGCTTTTCGCCCTGGAGAAATTAGATGTCACTGTGAGTGGAAAACCTGGTAGAGCAGAGCGTTTTTGCCTTCTCCACATGATGAGATGAGACTTAAAATAATCAGGCCATTCTCACTTCCCAGTTAACTCCCAACCTTCATCTTACGCCTCTTTATCTTTTCTTTCTTTTTGAGGCAGAGTCTCACTCTGTTGCCTGGGCTAGAGTGGCCGTGGCGTCAGCCTAGCTCTCAGCAACCTCAAACTCCTGGGCTCAAACGATCCTCCTGCCTCAGCCTTCCAAGTAGCTGGGACTACAGGCATGCGCCACCGTGCCCGGCTAATTTTTTTCTATATATTTTTAGTTGACCAATTAATTTGTTTCTATTTTTAGTAGAGACGGGGTCTCGCTCTTGCTGAGGCTGGTTTTGAACTCCTGACCTCAAGCGATCCTCCCGCCTCGGCCTCCCAGAGTGCTAGGATTACAGGCGTGAGCCCCCGCTCGGCCTTACATCTCTTTAGAGATGCAGAGTAAGAGGAAACAAATTCAGATGATCTCAATCCATCCGACATGAATTGGTTTCCTCTTCACTGTGCAGTATTTAACACCATACTGTGCTAATGGAAAATCTGTCATTGCTCTACCTTTCGGTAGAAGTAATAGCCCAAAGAAAAACGAGTTACTATTAGAGTCTAAAAGTGAGTTATTTGTCCCAACTCTAGATGTATCTTTCAAAGCTTTTTCTTTTCCATATGTGAAAAAGAAAACAGTATGCCTGTTTAATTGCACTGTGGCCCACGAATCAGCAGGTGGGCACTACACTTTCTATTGCCATGATGCATGCTTGATGCTTTAGGAGAAGAGGCATGAGGTTTTGAAGGCAGGTAGAACAGGCTGGGTTTGAGTCTTTACTCTGCTGCCTCCTGGCTGAGGGTCCTTGGGTGAGTGACTTTATGTCTGTATGCTGGATAAAATTGGGAATGATAATGCCAACTTCCTGGGGTCACTGTGAGCATTATGCACAGTGCCTCATTTGACAGCCCCCTTTTGTGCCTACCACGTGGAAACAGTTCTTCCCTAGCTCACAGTTTGTCAGTCAGAGTCAAGTACATAGCTCCCTTATACTCTTCCAGCTTCTGTCATCAAATCTCTGTCTACAGCAACTCCTTGCCAGTCCTACAGCCTTGTCTCTGGCCTTTCTTTTCAGGGCAACGGGCATGAGGAGGTAGTTGCCTGTGCCTGGGATGGACAGACGTATATTATCGATCACAACCGCACTGTCGTCCGCTTCCAGGTGGATGAAAATATCCGTGCCTTTTGTGCAGGTAGGACCTCTGCCCCAGGGCCCCTCTCTCACACACTTAAGTTGGATACATGTGTTAGCATGTTAGATAAATGTTTGCCTCTCAGTTCCACTCGATGGATCCCCAATACAAGTCTTCATGAACTCATGGGTTCCTCAGCTCTTTCCTTTGAGGGTGACCAGTGGGTGCTACATTGCCATCTTGACAGTTTTAAATAAGAAGAAATAAAAAGTAGTGAGTTCTCCATCTCTGAATATTTTAAAGAATGGAATGAGTTCTTGTCATCTATGTCTGGGATGTGTGAAGACATCAGGAAGTTCTTTTCCATCTGAACATGCCAGAACTCTCTGAAGAAAATTCTCCCAGAGCATTTTCATTAGTTCTAAATCAGGGACCTTGGAAGGTAGCACCAACTCCTTGGGTGACTAGGGTATGTGTCTGGTTACTAAAAATGACAAGAACCAAGTGGTGCTCTGGAGTGCACACTCCGGTGACCATATTCCTTGGAAGAAGAGAGCGACACCTCAGAGAAGGCTTACTTTCCGATCACACTGTGTTACTCTCCCCTTGGACTAGCAAGGCTGTCCCTCATTACTCCAGGGATATCACTAAGATGGGAAAATCAACAAATATAACCCTTTTGGATGCTGTTCTGCCTAGTGTTTTGTTTTGGTTTTTTTGCCATTTTTTTTAATTTCAGCATATTGTGGGGTTACATATATTGCCTTTGCCCTGCCCGCGTCAGAGCTTCAAGCGTGTCCATCCCCCAGACGGTGCGCACCGCACCCATTTGTGTGTATATACCCATCCCGTTCTCCCTGCCTGTTTTTTCTTTTTTTTTTTTTTTTTTGAGACAGAGTCTCACTCTGTTGCCTGGGCTAGAGTGCCATGGTGTCAGCCTAGCTCACAGCAACCTCAAACTCCTGGGCTCAAGAGATCCTCCTGCCTCAGGCTCCTGAGTAGCTGGGACTACACCACCATGCCCGGCTAATTTTTTCTATATATTTTTAGTTGGCTGATTAATTTCTTTGTATTTTTAGTAGAGACGGGTTCTTGCTCTTGCTCAGGCTTGTTTCAAACTCCTGACTTTGAGCAATCTGCCTGCCTCAGCTTCCCAGAGTGCTAGGATTACAGGTGTGAGCCACCGCGCCCGGCCCCTGCCTGGTTTTTGTTACTGTGCTTTTTCCATATCTGGAATGGAACAGATATTTTAATGTCTTACGTATTTTACTTGGTTCCCAACAAAGGAAGAAATACAAAGAGGGCCTTTCGTTCTTTGCCTGACGGCAGTGGGGGGCTCAAAAGTACTGACTCTGAGGTCTGTGTCTTGCTCTCTGATTGCCCACAACGGGGACTGGAACTTCTTGGCCTTTGTCTCACTGCCCACATCTTCCAGGCCTGTATGCCTGCAAAGAGGGCCGCAACAGCCCCTGCCTCGTGTACGTCACATTCAACCAGAAGATCTACGTGTACTGGGAGGTGCAGCTGGAGCGCATGGAGTCCACCAACCTGCTGAAACTGCTGGAGGCTGAGCCGGAGTACCGCAGCCTGCTGCAGGAGCTGGACGTGGGTGAGTACCAGGAAAGCCAGGGCTTGGATGCCCAGGAGACCCGCAACCTCTTACCTGACCCTTTCTGCCCTGCAGATCCTGAGGACCTCCCTGCAACCCGTGCCCTACTTCACCAAACCCTCTACCACCCGGCCCAGCCAGCACAGCGCGCCCCCTCAAGCCTCCAGGATCCCACCTAGCTGGACCTGCCCTCACAGCTGGTGAAGCACCCCTCTGAGCCCCGCCCCCACCCCCAAAGGTGTCCATGGGGTTGGCAGGATAGGGAATATATATTATAGAGGAGCAGGATTTCACTCTGGGCATGAAAGATGGTGACAACCCTAAGGTGACTACAAACTATAGATTCCGCGGTCTTTTTGGTGAAAAAAGAGACAAATTGACTCTGTCCATTTTGTCATGGAGCTCACCTATCACATCAGCAGGGTCATGGGACCCTGGCCTTGTTCCAAATCATCTGGAATGTGCCACCTCCTCCCCCAAGCTCCCTACTCTCGCTGTGTAGAAAACAGAGACTTGTTTGTGAGGAGGGAGCTCAAATCTTTGCATGGCCCCAGCACGCTATGGAAACCAGGCTTCATGCCCAGGGGAGCAGTGGCACTAGGGCTCCACCCCACCCTCAGCACCATCCTCCTGGCACAACTCCAAGCCATTTGCACTGGTAATTCTTACAGGAATGGCAAATTGTTTGTTTTGAGGGGCCTTTCAGGATATTTGACAGTCTGGTCTGTCTGACGTTCCTAGCAACCCTGAGATGGTTCTCCTCCATTTACCGAAGCAGCTGGGTCGGTGTTTTCTCACGATGCTGTGTTCTTCAAGCATCCTGCGGCTTCACAGGCCTTGCTCCATTTCCCCCACCCCAAACGAATTATTGTCTGTAAGACAATAGACATTTAAAATCGGATGCAGGTTCAGAATTATATCTTGGGCCATTTATGTTCCATCTGTTCATGGTTCTCTGTGCTCTAAATCAGTGTTTTGCAAATTGTAGGTTGCAATCCTTTGGTGGGTTGTGGCTGGCATTTTTGAAAGAAGTGGCATAGAATAAAGTAAAATAGAAAATAACAGAGCCCATGGCTCACAGCGTAGGTATTTTTTTGTTATAATTGTGTGCATGTGTGTGTGCTGTACAGTGAGTACACTGGAAAGTGTATTTCCCACTGTGAGCTGTGGGCACAGGAGTTTGAAGGCCATTGCTCCCAATTATACTGACCCCAGTCAGATGAATCCACTTGGGGAGGGGCTCACGTTCCCATTTCCTCTCTGTACGGGAATAAGGGCAGAGATATCACTTAGCTCCTGATAGGCAGGGAGGAAGACTAGAGACGAGTGTCAGTGTAGAGAAATAAGGGTTTATTCCAATGGGGAAGCAGCTGAGTCGATGGCCTGCCACTGGGCCTGGGGTTTGCAGTCACAGAAGCAGCAGGTGGCAGACAGGGAGAAGGACACAGTGAGACCCAGGCAAGCGGAGCTCATGGAGCAAGGCAGTGAGGGACAGGGAATGAACCCTTTGGGATTTGAGACCAGGTGCCATGACACGTGATGAGTGAGCCCCTCCCTTTCCTTGTGCAAGCAGGGGAGTCTGCTGAGAAAGGTAAGGCCAGGCATCACAGGGCAGCATCCTGCTTCTTCTATAATCCAATCTACTCCAGGCTCAAGATTCTGTTCCCAGCCCAAGGGAGCAGGTCCCTGGTTCAGGTCAGTTACACCATTGTCTTTCTCTACCCCAATCCATGATTTGAGAGACTGAAACCAGCCAGAAAGACACTCGGGGGTCTGGCTTCTTAAGGTTTGGATTCTTCTCGAAGTCAAAAGAGCCTCAGTCTTCTTGCTTTGGCTCAGAGCCTGGCAGAGGGATGGACTGCCACTGATTCCAGAACCAGGCAAGCTTAAGCCCAGGAGACTAGAGATATGGGGCAGGAAGAAAGCTTAATGAGGTGGCTAGTTGTAGAACTAAGAAAGAATACTGGATAGGTTAAGTTCAAGTGCTGACAAGCCCACCATCCTTCCCACCACACAGGGGCAGTTCTCTACAGGGCTCTTCCACACACAGCCCCAAAGGGCAGGGGTGCAGTGGGTACAAAAAGCGAGTGGAGAAGGATTAATACCTGTCAGTATCAGACCCAAGATTTCACACAGGGTAATCAAACAAAAGCTGGCATCAGGCATTGCAGCCCCCAAAAAGGTAACTAATAAAGGCTGTCAGCCTTCTGAGCTGGACATTCCCGCACTAACTCACCTTCTCTGCTGTATTGAATTATTCCGTTTAATGTTATATCCCCTTGCTGTGAGCAGACATGCACAGAATCAGAGAGGTGGCACCAGAAGGGCCAGGGACCCGGCTGGTGAGGTGTGGCAGTCTAGTTGCGAGAGATGATGGGCCCCAGAAGGTGAGGAAAGATGTGGGGTGCAGGCAGTTGAGTAGAGTTTGGAGGGGCAGGCGAGAATAGCAGTCGGTGCAACCTTTGGCTTAGGCCGGTTCCTGCCATGCTGAGGGCCAAGAGGGTACCCCGTTTTGCTTCGGACCCTTTCTGCAGTCCTGGTCTGACTGTGCTCTCCTCGGTAGGGGAATATGAGAACAGGGGCACCAGAACCCTGGAATCAGGGGCCCTCTGAAAACTCCCAGGGGACAGGACAGCTGCTGAGAAGCAGAGGGATGTGGCGGGCTTAGGGAAATGGGACGGGGGTCAGGATGGTAATAAAAGAGACAGATACACTAGTCCCCAGTCACCTGGCTCTAGCAGACCCTTCTCCACCTGGCTCTTTCCCTAAGGCAATGTCTTTCCCTGGGGACTGACTGGGGCAGTGGTCACTGGCCAGGCTCTTGGTAGGAAGGCAGGAAGGGCAGCTCCGAGCATGGGGCCCTCAGCCGCAGCACTCCACGTTCCAGGTCGATGCAGCACTGTGGGGTGTGGGGCAGGTAACATAAGGTCACCTCAGCAGGTCACCTGTCTCCCTGCCCACTCTTTTTTTTCACCCTCACTAACCACAGCTTCCACTTGCTTTTTGCTCCACCCCCATTCCCATATACCTGGACCCCATGGGGGGTAGGGGGGCTCGGTTCTCTGGATTTTTCACTTACAGGTAACTAAGGAACCTCTAAGGTAGCGAAGAGACTTGCACATCTCCAGGTCTCAGAACCTGGTCTGTGCTTCCACACCTGCGCCTTCTCCCTCTTTTTCCCAGCACTTTGGGCCAGGCTCCGAGTGTGGGTGCCTTACCTTGAGAGAAAGCAGGGTCTGCAGCCCCAGACAGAATTCAGGACTCTCGACATCTGCAGGAACCATTTGAAAACAGAAGAGGCTGAAGGTGCCCAGTGATCACTGCTGCCTTCCTCTCAGCCCTCACCCCTTCTCTGCCCCCACATCCCCCACGCCCCAGCTCTGTGCATGTTGGCACAGAGTTGGGGATAACCAGAGCGTCTCTAGGGCACCTTGTGCTGGCAAGGGCTGAAAGTCTCTGCCTCTGCCCCACCCAGAAGAGAAAGGTAGAAGAGGTGAGAAGCTGGGCCATCGAGGAGGGGAGGACTTACCCACCACCTGTGCCGAGCATGCCACAGTCTCTTGCCCTAGCTGTAGCTCCAGCTGCTCCACCTGGGTTGGGGGCTCAGGTGCCAGGTCCCCAGCTGGGACTTCTAGGACCCTCTTCCCTAACCTGTGGTTGAGAAGCAAGGGTTATGGCCACAAGTGCCCCCACCAGCTCACCCACTTCCATTAATCAGCTAATGGCCCTGTCTACTGTACTTGGGTTCTCCTCCAGTGCCTCCGCAGGGCTAAATCCTTGTCTTCTCTGCCAGAGTCTCCTAGCCACTCTTTTCTTAAATAACAGCTTTATTGAAATATATACCCTAAAATTTAATCTTTTAGAGGGTCCAATCTGTGGGTTTTAGTATATTCACAGAGTTGTGCACCCCTCCCCCACCCCATCTCCATGTTTGGGCAGCACTCTTACCCCAGGCGGCTGAGGCAGCCCGCGGAGATCTGATTGTGCTGGGTGCCTGTGTCCACGGCCACTCTGAGCAGCTGGTCCCGGCACTGAGGAAGAAGGATGGTGGTGGATCAGTGAGTGCCCAGGAGGAGGGGCTGGGGTTGGGTCCTTCAACTTTCCTAGCCCTTGGGTGGTTCCCTTCTAAGAATGAGCAGAGGGGATAAACCGAGTCTTTGCTTGTTTGTTTCCCTGTTCTTCATAGAGTGAAATAAACTGAAAGTGAAATAGGCGTCTCTGGATCACGCTGTGTGGCTGCTGGGTCTTTAAAACTGATTTTTGTATGACTCTTACTAGTGAGGCAAAATTGACTCTCAGATAAAGGAATCAAACAAGGAAGTGGAACTATATATGGTGATTCCATAAGTTT
Organism: Cheirogaleus medius; assembly: GCA_008086735.1. Classification (NCBI taxonomy): domain Eukaryota; kingdom Metazoa; phylum Chordata; class Mammalia; order Primates; family Cheirogaleidae; genus Cheirogaleus; species Cheirogaleus medius. The sequence goes on along the minus strand of VBSM01003218.1, from coordinate 3,862,926 downwards.
GGGAAAGATCCGGCCAGAAATGGAGATGTTTGTTTAGAGGAATCCTTGGGAGGCTGGGGCCTCCTGGCTAGAGAACTCTAGGTTGTGAATTGCGGAGGGATGAGAAGAAGATTGGGATCCCTTGTTGGGAAACTCAGACATGAGTAACCAAGATGCCCACCGCTGGAAACCAAGGAAGACAAGTTCACTTTCTTTGGGTTATGTATGAACATTTTGGTGTACACGTGAAGATACACACACACCCCAAGTTTTCTCATTCCAAACATTTATTGGACACCTACTGTGCATGAGATATGTTACTGGAAGGCAGGTCAATGAATGCTGTTCTTTAGGAGTCTAAAGGAGGTAAGTTGTTACTACTATATGGTAGAAAGTTTTAAGGTCTATAAGAGGATGTGAGCAAAGTGCCTAGAGGTTGAGAGGGAGGAAAGGCTGTTCCTGACTGGGGAAATCAGAAAAGGTTTCAAGGAGGAGGTAATATCTGAGCTGGGCCTTAAAAGATTATAGAAGAATGTGGACACAGAATGATTGGAAAGCAAGAAGAGAGCTATCTAGACAGAAGAAATGCTGAGCAAAGATGGGTGGTAGCAGAGGACCAGTGGGCATTTACTGGTAATGGTTCAGTAGGGACTGGGTAGCTAAATGGCTCCAGAGATGACAAGGCTGTCACCTTGGCACGCACAAGCTTATTCTAGGAGAGTTGCATTATCCATACATGCACACACCATTTGTATATGTAGAGCACATTGAAGAGTATTTAGGTATTCAGGTTTAAATATTATACTTTGATCAAGGAAAGGAGGTAGAGTAATGATGGTGACAGATGGAATTGCACAGATGGAAGATGGGGTGAGGCAGGGAGGAAAGAAGATAGAAGTCCTCATGTTTAGGTCCAGGCTATGGGGATGGTGCCTTTTCTCCTTCCTCCCTCCCTTACAAGTCAGGACAGAAAGGAGCCAACTATAGGCAGGATTGTTGATGAAAGTTGCTGCCTAGGAGTCCTCTTACCTTGCAGTTGACCAGAAGAGCTGGGATCTCTGCCCTGCTGGTTTTCCTGCTTTCCTGGCCATGAGTCAGGGCCTGCACCAGGGGAGACTCCCCCTGAAGCCAACTCTGGTTTCCCTCCACCAGGCGTCTCTGGATCACGCTGTGTGGCTGCTGGCTCCATCACAAAACATGAAGGTAGGCAGGTCTAAACCCAAGTATCCAGGCCACTCGGTCCCCACCTTAGCTATCCCAGGATGCCCTCCCCAGTCCCACCCCAGACCTGAGTCTCAGTGAGAAAGTGGCAGAAGCTTAGCCAAGGATCCCAGCAGTCAGATAATTAAAGCAGTGAGCCCCAATATCAGATCATGCCATTTTTCTGGGACTCCACTAGATTGCTCAGCAATAAAAAAAGGGGAAGAATCATGCCTGTAATCCTAGCACTCTGGGAGACTGAGGTGGGAGGATCACTTGAGCTTAGGAGTTCGAGACCAGCCTGAGCAAGAGCGAGACCACCATCTCTACTAAAAATAGAAAAAATTAGCCGGGCATGGTGGTGCGTGCCTGTAGTCCCAGATACTCAGGAGGCTGAGGCAGGAAGATCGCTTGAGCCCAGGAGTTTGAGGTTGCTGTGAGCTAGGCTGATGCCACTGCACTCCAGCCTGGGCAACAGAGCAAGTCCCTATCTCAAAAAAGAAAGAAAAAAAGAAAGAAATGGGAAAGGAGAACAGTCCATTCTAGGTTATACTGACCCACTGACTGAACATATATTTTAAGAACTAGTGTTATGGTTGGGGGAAAATTTATCTCAAACCTATAACACTTTTTTTTTTTTTTT
>VBSM01003218.1:3816980-3830116 GCA_008086735.1 Cheirogaleus medius | reverse complement strand
GGCCGGGCCTTGCCGGGCGGGTAAGGCGGGCCGCAGGCAGGCTCGTGGGGGGAGAGGTGGCTGTGGGGGTCGGGGACGAGCCAGAGGGGCCCCCGCGGCCGGGCTGGGTGAGCGCAGGGACAGTGTGGGGACGCGCGGAAACGGCGCTGGCCGGCCCGGCCCCCTCGGCCTACTTTCCCTCCCGCTCCCCCGCCCTACCCCGGGCGACACGCCCCCGGCCCCCCTTGGGTTTCTTACCCGGTTAGTGGTCTGTTTTAGTTGATGTCCCTCCTGCGGGAAGTTGTTCCCCAGCTGACGATTGTCTCGTTCCCCCGACTAGACTGAGTTCCTTGAGGGCCGCGATGATCTTGTTCCAAGTTTATTCCATCTTAAAAAAAAGTACACACAGTCTTCAAGTACTGACCTGTCTTTTGCTCCCCTCCCAAAGCCAATCCTTTAGATATAATAACTGCTTTATTTACTTATTCAGCAGATCTTGTTGAGCTACTATGTGCCAGGCACTGCTAGGCCCTGAAGATACAGTGGCAGACAGGATTTTCCTTCTCCTGAGCTTACAGCCTAACGGAGGGAGAGAAGAACATTTTCAAAGAATCAAATAAGCAAATGTAGAACTATAACTGTGACCTGACACATTAGAGGTCACATTGAGGAGTTATTAGGTAGGACAGGAAAGGCTTTTCTGATGAGCTGAAGCTTGGTGCGAAATCTGATGCCTTTTACAAAGAAGGGAGGGACATGCTCTTAAGCAGATGGAATCATGTCTGCAAAGGCTGTGTGGCAGAAGAAAGCATGGTGACACAAGGGTGGGCTAAGAGACCTGAATGGAGTGTGGTATAGTTGAAGCGGGAGCCAGAGGAAACCGGGCCTTAGGCATACTGAAGAGTTTTGTCCTTATCCAAAAATTAAAGGAAGCCAATCAAAACTTTAAGTGAAAGTGAGTCCAGGTCAGATTTGTATTTCAAAAGGTCCCTCTGCAGGGGGTGCCAGAGTGGATTAGGGTTGACCATTTAGGCTATTGCAATACTCTAGGCAAGAATTGCTAGAACTTGAAGAAGGTTGGAGGAGAGAGAGAGGAGGAAGAGTGAAGAGGACTTTATTGAAGACATGTTTAAAAAGTAAAACTGACAGGGCTTGATATTGGGTTGGATGGTTGAGGGAAATGTCAAGGTTTTTGGTGCATAACTGAAGGAATGATGCCATTCCTTTCCAGGGCCCTTGGAAGATAATCACTTTGGCTGCAGGTAAGGGTAGGGATCCTGAGGGAATGATGGATCATGAGTTCAGTTTTAAACATGTTGAATTTGAGACATCTAGTTGCTATCAAGTAAGCAGTGGGATAATATGGATCTTGAGCTTAGAGAATTCTAAGATGAATATCTAAGAATATCACCTGAAGTCATCTACTTCAGGTGGTTATTGAAATGTGAACAGATGAGATTGCCTAAGAAAAGTGTATAGAGTGAGAATGGCTCCAAAGCACAGCCAGAAGGAAGGCCTTAGATAGCAGAATGGACTGACCTCTAATAAGAGCAGAAAGAAAGAGGATGTATGCAGATATATATAGGTTTGTATGTTTGATTTCTGGAAAATAATAGTATTTCCTTTGATGTCTTCTGTCCTTTGTATTGTTTGTCAGGTAGGAAGTAAGGTCATTTGCTGAGTAAAAAGGGGTTTCTGAAGTTTTAAGAAAGTGGAAAAGTTTTAAGATAGCCTTTGTGGAAAATGAATTGATCAAGGAAACAGTAGGATGACTGAGCATTACAGTGCCCAGTTGAGGCTGGTGACTTTCAATAAATCATGAATTTCAACACTTCTCACTATAGCCATTGCTACCACTGTCATCTCTCCATTAGACTCTTGCAATAGCCTTCTACCTGGGTAGCCTGCTTCCTCTATCCATCCCTCATCTCCTCAACCAGCTTTTCTCACACAGTGCCCACCTAGAGTGTCTTTTAAAAGTATAAATCAGATTGTGTCCCTTCCCTATCCAGAACTTTTCAGTGACTTCCTATCACTCTAAGAATAATTTAATCTATAATCCTTAACCCTGTGTCATTTGAATTGCTTCCACAATGTCCTTACTGTTTCTTGAACAGGTCAGACATATTCCCACCTTGGAGTCTTTGCACTTACTATTCTCTCAGCCTGGAATATTCTTCCCTCCTGTAATTCCAGGAGAATAAACAATTCCTTTCTTCATTCTGGTCTTTGCTCAAATATCAATTCTTCAGGTCAGTATTTCCTGACAACCCTGTCTAAAATAGCACTCAGTCAGCTCAACCCCTTGTCCTGTTTAATTTTTCTCCATACCTTTATTACTTCCCAACTAGAGTGTAAACACCATGAAGGCAGTGATTTGATTTGATTTTGTTCTCTGATATATATTTTCAGTGCCTAGAATGGTGCATAGCACACAGTAGGCACTCAGTATTTCTTGAGTGAATGAATGAATGAAAAAATGGATATATTTATTACCTTGGTTCTCCCTAAAATGTTAGTTCCTTGAAAGTAGAGACTTTGTCCTTTTTCTTCTTTCTCTTCTTCTTCCTTCTTTCTTCTTTCTTCTTCCTCTTCCTCTTCTTCTTCCTTCTTCCTCCTTCCTTCTTCTTTCTTCTTTCTTCTTGAGACAGGGTCTCAAGCTAGAGTGCCCTGGTGTCATCACAGCTCACTGCACCCTCAAACTCCTGGGCTCAAGTGATCCTCCTGCCTTGGCCTCCCAAGTAGCTGGGACTACAGGCAGTGCCACCATGCCCTGCTAATTTTTCTATTTTTTGTAGGGATAGAGTCTTGCTCTTGTTTAGGCTGGTCTTGAACTCCTGGCCTCAAGCGATCCTCCCGCCTTGGACTCCCAGAGTGCTAGGATTATAGGTGTGAGCCGTTGCACCCGACCTTTTTTTTTTCCCTTTACCTGTATCACAACTGCCTAGTCATATAAGTCAGAGTATATTATTTTTTGTGGGTGTTGACTGAATGAATCATGAATGTATAGTGGAACCAATTTGTACTGTTGTGTGACTTTCCAGCAGGCTCAGCTGCACCTCCCATTTACTCTTCTACCTATTGCATCAACCCTGTGTCCCACCATTCCATCGAAGAAGCCCTTATTAGAACTGATCTGGTTACTAGATCCAACGGACACTTTTTCAGACTTTTATTACTTTCTGGGTCCTGTTAACCTGCCTCTGTCTTATCCTCCTATCTCCACTGACACAGCTTAGGTTTGGGACCCCATTATTTCTCACTCAGATGACATATTGACCTCCAAACTGGTCCCCCTACTTCCAGGGTACTTGTTCTCTTTTTTGTACTACTGCCAGGATTGTCTGTCTAAAAGACACAAACAAACAAAACAAATATGGCATTTATGAAACAACTGAAAATGTAAACACTGCCCGGGTATTTGATAATATCAAGGAATTTATATATATATGTGTGTGTATGTATATTTAATTTATTTAGTTGTGTTAATGGGAATGATAAAATGAGAATATACTTTCTTCAAAATCCAGGGGTAGGGGAAGTAGATAGGCGTATAGATGGGTCAGGATTGGCCATGGGTCAATTGTTGTTGGAGCTGGATAATGAGGACATGGGGGCCTATTATGTTATTCAGTCTACTTTTGTGTATGTTCAAAATTATCAAGGGTGAAAAAGTAAAGAAAAAATGCCAAGTGTGATCACATCCTTCTGCTTGAAAGTCTTCAAGACTAAAGTCCAAACTAACATGGCCTCACCTGCTTTTTTTGACCTGACCCTAACACCGTGTTCAGCCTTAGTTCTTGCCATTCATCTTTTCATACTCTGTATCCAGCTACATTGAGTTTGTAATTCCCAGAATACACAATACTCCTGCATGTCTCCATGCCTTTTTATGTGCTATTCCCCAGGCTGGAGTGCTTTTTTGTCCTAGCCTTTCCAAACCTAAGTCAGGTATCTCCCTTTCCAGAAAGCCTCCCTGAAGCGAATGGAAGTATATTGTATTCTCATATTGTATTGTAATTATCTGTCTCCCTCTGCTAGACTCTCAGCTCCTTGAAGACAGGTTCTGCTGTGTCACTACAAATGCTTGGCACTTAATAAATGAGTGTTGAATAAATGGTTATTTATCTTTGAATTCCCAGCACCCAGCATGGCACTTAACACGTACTAGTAAATGTTAAATTGAATGAATGTTGTTAAATATGAATACTGTGTTTTTGCCTGGTGATGTAGGTATAGAAAGCTGTGCTCCCCAGAACCTTGAGGTAAAAGTGGTAGTTTATGGTAGAATTGGCTGGCAAACGATCAGGAAGAGCTGGGGAATCATCTGAATTATTTTCTCCTAGCTTTTGTTTTTTCTCTGCAGGCATGGGTTAAAATTTGAGCCTATTTCGCAACCTGAAGACAAACAGCATCATGTGGTTACTAACTACTCTTCATTCACCTATTGATGCCTCCCAGAAAAAAACGGCCCCCACGTTCCCAGAAAGCCCAGCTGCTATTCTATCGTCAACCACTGGAGGGCCCAAAACACCACTATGGATCACCACAGCTTCCCATCACTCACACTCGACAGGTGCCTAGCAAGCCCATTGACCACAGCACCATCACTACCTGGGTAGGCCCATGGGATTCTTACTTTGATTTTTACTTTGTTAGACTTTCCAGCATGCTGACTCTTCTGTCCCTTGAACCAGGGCCTCCAAAGAATAAGAAGATTTGTGGGGCAGGGGCAAGGAGGTAATGTACCCTTTGTCTGTGGTTAGCCCTCTGGTGTATCTTCTTTTCTCAGTTCACACTGAGGAATGGCTTAGATGGAATTGGAGTGCTATCTCTCCTTCCCACCTCCATCCTTCTGAAAGAGTTCAGTGTAAAAGTTTTTCACTCAGTAACTGGGTAAGAAAACAAGATGCGTGAGAACAAGTAAAAAATGAGTTTGTTCCTTAAATTTCATGTGAAAGTGGAATATTTAGCCAGGTACTCTATTTACTGTTCAATGGATTGAACCTTGAAAAAAATCCACAAATATGGTATATATTATATTTTCACAGTTTCTTTTTTTTTTTTTTTTGAGACAGAGTCTCACTCTGTTGCCCAGGTTAGAGAGAGTGCCGTGGCGTCAGCCTAGCTCACGGCCACCTCAAACTCCTGGGCTCAAGCAATCCTTCTGCCTCAGCCTCCCGAGTAGCTGGGACTACAGGCATGCGCCACCATGCCCTATATTTTTAGTTGGCCAATTAATTTATTTCTATTTTTAGTAGAGACGGGGTCTCACTCTTGATCAGGCTGGTTTTGAACTCCTGATCTTGAGCGATCCGCCCGCCTCGGCCTCCCAGAGTGCTAGGATTACAGGCGTGAGCCACTGCGCCTGGCCTATATTTTCACAGTTTAAAAGCCCTGGGAAGAGAATATAATTACTATACAGTAGGGAAATAGTGTAGTAAAAGGGCCATACAAAAGTATTAGCTCTGCATAAATCTGTTTAATAAATATAACTTGTTCAGGACTTCTTGGAAGAACCATAATACTTGCTTCAGGATTGTGGAAGAAACTTAAACATTAGAATCCTGTGGGTGAGAACGATAATGAATATTTATTGAATACTCATTATGTGCCAGGTCCTCTGCTAGTTGCTTTTTGTACATGATCTCACCCCTATTGTTAGAGTCAGCCATTCATTATTTCCTGAGGGCCTTCTTTGTCCCAGGCATCTGCTAGGTACTGGGGATCAATGGTGAATAAGACTGCTGGTCCCTGCCGTCATGAAGTTTAAAGATAGTTAAATAAGTTGCAGCCATATGGTGTGATACATTGAAAGAGGCACTGTCCCCTTTCTTACAGATGAGGAAACAGAAGACCAGAGAGATGGAATAACTTGCCCGAAGCTTTCTATTACTATGGCAATTAGACAGCTATTTTTTTGTGTGTGTCCATTACTATAGTGGGACCCCATTTAGGATTCTGGCTGTAGTTTTGTCTGTTAGGTTAGTACTTGGTAGCTGGCTTGCCTCACTTTTTTTTTTTTTTTCAATTTTAGATATCACCTGAATTTGATACAACAGCAGAAAGCCGGTTCCCAGCCTACCGGAAACATCATTACCGAGACCAGGCAAGACATTCAAGTCGAAAATCTACCACCTCCAAGTTTCCACATCTAACCTTTGAGAGTTCACAGTCTTCTTCCATTTCAGAGACATTGGAGATCCCCTTAATCAAGGAGTACCCCAATCAATCAGAAAAGGACAATTCCAGGGGACCCTTAGTTCCAATGCTCAGTCCCCAAAGTTGTGGGGACCTGTCAGTACATACACTTCAGAATTTACCTTATGTGTTCATTCCTCCTGATATCCAGACCCCAGAGTCCTCTTCTGTGAAGGAAGAACCTCTTCCCCCCAATCAGAAGGAAAATAGCCTTCCAAGCTGCTCCCTTCACACTACTACTCCTAGCAGCCCAGAGCCTGGGCCCATTCTGGTTAAAGACACCCCTGAGAATAAGTATGGAATAAAGGTCACGTGGAGGAGACGACAGCACCTGCTTGCTTACCTCAGGGAGCGAGGGAAGCTGAGCAGAAGCCAGTTCCTTGTGAAAAACTGACTACCTGTCTCATCAACAGTCTCCAGAAATTGCTGATTTTCATAGAGTTGCTAAAGTCACTTTTCTGGCTCTCAAGAGTATATTGATAAAATAAAATGGAAACAATACCAATAGAAAAAAAGATATTTTAACTAGAGCCCTGGAGTCATAAGGGAATTCAATTCTCAGATTTGCTTTTTAAGATATCCTGTGTCATGAACTGTTCACTTCATATTTTTCTTGTATTAACTGTTTAAAATGTATGTAAATAAATGGTTGCAGAAAGTTTTTAGAGAACCCTGCTTCTGTCAATGCAGCAATATTGCCCCATCCACAAAAGGTCTTTCTTAGTTGTTAACTTAAACCACTACTCATTAATCATCTCACTCAAACAAATTCATTCCACATTTTATATATATATATATATATATATACTTTTTAAAAAATTTTTTCTATTTTTAGTAGAGATGGGGTCTCACTTTTGCTCAGGTTGGTCTCGAACTCCTGACCTCAAGCTATCCTCTCACCTCGGCCTCCCAGAGTGGTAGGATTAGTGGGCATGAGTCACCGTGCCTGGCTCACATTTTTTTTTTTAATTGAGACTGGGTCTCTTTCTGGTGCCTGGGCTTAGAGTGTAGTGGTATCATCATAGCTCACTGCAACCTCAAACTCAAGTGATCCTACCACCTCAGCATCCCGAGAAACTGGGACTATAGAGGCACATGCCACCATGCCCAGCTAACTTTTTTGGTTTTTTGTAGAGATAGTCTCACTGTTTCCCAGGCTGGTCTCCAACTCCTGGACTCAAGTGATCCTCCCACCTTGGCCTCCCAAAGTGCTAGGATTATGGGTGTGCCGGCCTCATTCCACAACTGTCAGGCTCAATGGCAGCCTCTTCTATGACTTGACAGGTGGAAAAAAATCAAAGCAAATGGTGACTTTTTCTGGTTGACTGCCACCTCTGCAACCTTGGCTCACCTGCTGAAAAGGCAAGATGAAGAAAGGGCAGCAAGCCCTGCTCTAAGGACTACATGGGATCAGGGGAGATAAAGGGGACATAGATGAGTCTCTTAGGTTTGCTTGTGTTTTGTTTCCAATCAAAGAAATCTGTAAATATTAAATAGGGTAGGAACACAGTTTCTTATAGTAACTGTTTAAACTGCATGTAAATAAATGTGGAAAGTTTTCAAAGAATATCACTTCTTAATTAATGCAGAAAGACTGCCAAGTCAACAAAATATCTCAATTGTACTTTTACAGATAAAAATAGCATCTTATTCAACCCCATTCATTCAGCATTTAAAAACCTACTGTGTGTCAGGTCCAGCCCAAGCTAGATCAAGCAGGGATTACTGTGCTTATTTTATAGATGGGAATTCGAAACACAGAATGAACCATGCTCAGGGTCACACAGTGAGTGGAAGTTGACCCAGTGAATGCAATGCCCTGCTCGCCTAGCTTGTGCCAACTTTTATGCCTCCTAAAAAATTAACTTCTGGGTTCAAAACCAATGAAGAAACAAACTTTGACCTTGTAATGCTATGAAGTCAATATGCAGTAATTCCTGTCAGGTTGTTCTGTAGGGACTACAGTGATATGTGTATAGAAAGGAACTGGCAGCTGGGGACAGGATTTATTGGAAAGAGTACAGATTTAGATAGATCTCATTATGGGCTATGGATGTTTGAAGTTGGCCCACAGGCATCCGAGAGAGGGATGGATGGAGTCTCTGGATCCCCCGGTGTGCTCTAGGAGCGGGTCTGGGAACAACCTAACAGCTTGGGCCGGAGTAGGACAGGCTGCATCAGTTCTGCGCAGGTCAAGGGCGCGGCCAGGCTGTGAAAGATGCGTTTCGCTGAGAGTGGCTGCTGGACGGGGTACCAGTGTGGTTCCAGCAAAGCCCCCGGTAACAGGGAAGGGGAGAGTGTGAGGGAGCAGAGGTCTGTAAACGCTTACAAGCCAGACCTCGGGAAGCGCTCTGGGTGGTCTCCGGGCACAAATGGCAGGGGTGTGAGGAGCCGCCCGGAGTGTGGCAGTGGTGGGGGATGGGTGGCTCCTCCGACGGACTCGCCAGCCGGCCGCGGGAACCCGCGCAGCGGAAGCAAACACATCCTGCCGCCCCCACCCCCTGCTCCGCGCTGAGCTCCAGAAGACCCAGCGCAGGCGCCGCGCGTCTTCCCAGCCCGGCGCAGGCGCTTTTAACTCCGGGCTCCTCCCGCCCCTTAGAAACCCTCCCGCATCGCCGAGTGGGGGGGCAATAGCCAATGAGGCAGGAGCGGTGGGCTCACGGTCCAATAGGCGGCGGCGACAGTGCGGGGTGTGGTTGCCAGGGGGCGGGGCCCGGCGGCCGGCCAGACTTGCCACCCTAGCGGCGGCGTCTAGGAGTCTGGACGTGGTCGCCAGTGACCGCGCAGCGGCATGGAGGCCTCGCGCTACCGACTCGGACCACGCGGGGACAGGTCAGAGGGGCTGGTGGCTGGCCTCTTCTTGAGTGGGGCTGAGGGGCGATGCGAGAAGGCGGAGGTCTTGTCCGCGAGCGCCGCGGGCGGAGGGGGGCTGGTGCTGCGGCGGGAGGCGACGTCCTCGCCCCACTCCCGGGTGGAGGGACCCACATTTTAGAGGGGAGCGGATGGCAGCGGCGGGTCTGCAGACTGCGCCGTGGGCAGAGACTCTTCGTTCGGGTCCCTGCTTGGGAACCCTTGGCCCTTAGTGAAAATGCATCCTCCCTGCCCCGCGCGCACCGCCCAGTAGTGTCATAACTGAGATTGGACTGAGACTTTCCGGGGAGGTGAAGCCGAAGGTTGTGGGCGATATTTAGAAATTTGCTCTAATGCCATTGCTTTTGGCAGACAGTGCTGAATTCTGGAACAGAGTCTGAGGGCTGGAAATGCAAAACGATTCTTCTTTTTCTTCTCTCTGCTTTCCGATAGTTATCCCTTATTCAGGATGGTCTGTTTGCTAATGTATCATATCCCTGTTCGTGCTCCTCTTTCTCTGCCGTACCCCCTTTTTTGTGCCTCCACCAGAGGTAGAGCCTGGGAAAGAAAATGATCTGAAATCTCAACCTGTCAAGTTCTTGTTACCTAGGTCAATGAAAAGTTAATGGGGAGCTCTGTGAAATCATTGGCTTAAAACTTTGGCATTGTCTGAGGATTTAAATCATGCACGCTAATTGTATTCCTCGATTTTTATTCCATTACCACACCACAGCAAAAATTTGGTGTGTGAGGATTTAGTCTGTTATTTAAACTACTAGATATTTAAACAATTCTAAATCATTTTTAAAAAATTGTCAGGAAGGAGGCGTTGGGGTAGAGAATACCCATTTTCCTCTTTCATTAAGTTCTATTTACGTGATAGGTACATTCTGAAATTTGTTCACTGCGTTTTTTTTCAAGTCGAGGAAAAAAATCTACATGTACAAGGATAAATATGGAAGTGCTAGAGGAGGTAAAGTCGGTACTCAGCATCTCTGGTTGAATTCATATGGTATTTGTTCAGTTGTGGGTACTCAATAAGTTTTAATTGAATGAATCTAAAGCAGTAAATTTTATGGGTACCAGTTTTTGGGTTTTTTATGGATTTTTTTTTTGTTTGGTTTTTTTTTTTTTTTTTTTGAGGCAGGGTCTTGCTCCGTCGTCCAGGCTAGAGTGCTGTGGCGTCAGCCTAGCTCACAGCAACCTCAAACTCTTGGGCTCAAGCAATCCTTCTGCCTCAGCCTCCCTAGTAGCTGGGACTACAGGCATGTGCCACCATGCCCGGCTAATTTTTCTATTTTTAGTAGAGACGATATGGTTTTTGTTCAGGCTGGTCTCAAACTCCTGATCTCAAGGACAGCCTCCCAGAATGCTAGGATTACAGGCGTGAGCCAGGACACCCAGCCTGACTCATGATTTTTGAGGGGAAAAAAATGGAATTGACTCTGAAGTTAGGACTAGGAGGCGAAATGGGTTTTGGTTTATTGGACCTGAAGTTTAAAGGTATAATTTTAAAGTTTTCCCAATTTTATCTTCCTAAAGAAACCAATTCTTTAATTTTTAAAATCAACATCAAAGGGGAACGTGTGAATCACCAAATATTTCTCCTCCCTTAGGTAATGTTAGAGCTTCTATCACTGCTTAACTTATTTGTTGCTAAGAGGAAGTGAATGTCTCTTGCTTTTTTGGCTTCAGGTTGTGTTTAATGTTTTCAATGAAACACATTGATAAAATTTTCCATATTAATGCCTTTCAATGTGAAGATAACATCCAACTTTAGCTTTCCTGTGATTTTTTTTCTTTGAATTATGTGACTATTTTACCATGAGACAGATTTATATTCAACAAAGTAGAAAAATTTCAACAAATAATCTTCAAATATTTTCCTTATATCTGAAATATTTAGTGAAAATTAGAGATGAGTTTTGAAACAACACTCAGGACCTTTGTCAAGGCTATGCATTTTGTATTATAGATTCCCTGGAGATGATAGGGCTTGGCTCCTGCTATAAATTCAGCTGTGTCTGGGCATTTGCTAGTGAGAGAGAATTGAAGGTATGGTTCCCACTGTGCTATGACCTTGTGACCCAGAGTCATATAAGAAAGTCCTGGTCTATGGTTTATCCATATGTCATGATTTCTCTTTAAAATATGAATGGTAGTCGTGGCTGGAAGTTATGTCCTGGCCAGTCTTGTTATTTTCTCTCATGTTCTCCTTTTGAAATGTTTCATTAGATCACCTAATTGTTGGCAAACAGACTTAGTGCTTAAAAATACTTTCAATTAACTAGTACATGACTACAGTATGTTTGGTAAATATCAAAACTATAGTAAAGGCCTAATAATGTCTAACATGCATGTATTTCTTCAAATGTGAAGGTTACAAACAGACCTAGAAAGGAAAGAATAGTCCCTGTAAAAATTTCTTTTTTTCCAAGGTCCTCCCATTCCATGCAGGCAGATTTAGAAATTTTTTGGATAGTTTTAATTTCTGGCTTCTCTTACTGTTTCCAGTGGAAACTCTGGAGTTTTCCTTTTATTTGTGCCTACTGAAAGAAAAAGTTAATGTTTCCACTTACCAAGAGGAAAAGAATGCTTGAATTACTCAGAGGAGTCGAAGCTGCCTTGCTTCTCAGTATTCGAGGGTTTTAGGAATAGAGGTGGTCTTAATAACTCCCTTAGTTCTCCTGTTGGAGCACAGCTCCATAGTGGAATTAAGTCTTTGTTCAAACTAGAATTTCCTAGGCTGCTCTTGCTTTATTTCCTCTGAGTCAGTTCACAAGGAATAAACTCTTTGTACTAGTAAATCTCTTCTGTCTCATCGGACATCCATACTATTAGTAATAATGAATGCTTCAAAATTGTTCTGGCCTGGTTAAAGCTTGACTCCACTTATATCTGAGAGAAGGCACACTCTGCATTTTAATCCATGTGCTGTCTGTGGTAACTCACTTAGTAGGAGTCTTGGTAAAGAAGATTGTCTTGTCTCTCTCCCTTTGTCTTAGAATTTCCATGAAAACATTAATGATTAGTATGAATCACCAGGACCTCTGGAAGATCACAGTTCTGAGAAGTATTATAGTAATACCTTTCTTAGTTGTGAGATGGCACTCTCTGTCTTACCACATACAATTATGGTAAGGGGGAAACACTGGAAGCTTTCGCTGAATTCCTGAGTTGTAGTCTCAGCTCTTCCATAATTTGGCACTGTGATCCTAAGCAGGTTATCTACTTCTTTGGCCTCAATTTTCTCTTCTGGGAATGAGGAAAATCTTTGGATTTCCTCAGTGATTTATAAGGAATTAATAAAATAAGAAATACATATGTATTTAAAATGCACGTGGCTCCAATTTCAAAAGGTACAAAATGAAATTTCAGTGTAAAGTATATCTTTATCATTGTCTCCATATCACCTAGTTCATTCATTAGTAGATTTCTTAGGGGGCCTTCCAAAGATAATCTGTGTGTTATTAATTTTTTAATACTCTTTTCCCACTTAAAATTTGATGATTTTGATTTTTTGGGTAGAATATGATAATCTATCGAAACTCTGATATCTACTTTCATTGTGGGCAAGATGTATTTTTAGAATATGAACTATAGTTGCAAATTTTAAGTTTTTTTCCTGTGATATATAGAAAATAAGACTGTAACCAGAAAAAGAAGAATTATTTTTCAGACAGGCTTCTGGAAAAACAAATCATTGCTATTTAGTTTTGCAGGAAGAAACTTCAATACATCTGTAGTTTCCTTTTGATTTTATGTTTTAAAATGAAATAAGAATAATAGGGGATTGTTTTTTTTTTCCCTATGGAAACATAGTATAATTTTGTTACAGAAGTCTGATGTGTCCAATAACTAGGAGCAAAAGTAAGGAGGAGGGTTTTGACGGTGAAGTTCTTTTTTTTTAATTAATTAATTTTTTTCTTCTTGTTCCTCCTTCTTCCCTCAAATGGCTATGACAGTAAAGTTCTTAAGCTGTGTTTTTAAAAAGGGAAGATTTGTCGAGATAAAATGATCGACAATAATGGCTTACATTTGTGTGTCCTTTGAAGACTTCAAAATGCTTTCACATATTTTGTTTTTTTTTGTTTTTGTTTTTGTTT
>VBSM01003218.1:3719256-3778272 GCA_008086735.1 Cheirogaleus medius | reverse complement strand
GCACCCAATAGATATTTATTGGGCTTCAGTTTTGTCATCTGAAAAGGGGACACTAGATTCCTTCTCATTATAAAATCATTTTTCCAAGGAGGAAAGAAGACTATAAGGGACCTTTGAAATATACAGGAGTATCTACGGAAATGAGAACTTCAAGTGACAGACAGTAGGCAATAGGTCGGCTCGGTGGCTCACGCCTGTAATCCTAGCACTCTGGGAGGCTGAGGTCGGAGGACTGCTTGAGGTCAGGAGTTCAAGACAGTATTCATTCATACAGTATATGTTTTGAGCATATACTCATATAGAGCATATTCTATACTATTCTATTCATTATTCTAGGTAAACATGGTTCCTGGCCTCATGGAAGGCCTCCTGTCTAATTTATTTGAGGCTCAATTCTAATTGAGGCATCATGCACTTAAATAGTCTAGAGGTGGGAAGTCAAGGTGTTGAGAGAGCACCAGGAAGGGCTCCTCACCCAGACTTGGCAGTTGGAAGGCTTCCCAGACACAGTGATGTCTGAGCTAGGGCCTGACACAGCAAGAGGTGCTGGCCAGCTCAGAATGCCAGCAGCTTAGTTAGGGTGGGTAGGGTAATAGGTGGGGAGGGAGTGTAGACAAAGGAGCCAGGAGAAAGACGTGGCCTCTACGTATATGGGACCTGATGGACCACATCAGGAACTGGGACTTTATCTACAGAGAAATAGGAACCTGTGAGGGAATTTAGGCTGAAGAATGATATGATTGTGCTTGGGCTGTAGAAAAATTACTTTGCACCATGAAAAAGGGGTTGGAGGGTCAAGTCAGGAAGCAGGAAGGCCAGTTAGGAGATGGTTTGACTGATGGCCTGGCCTAGAGTTACCTCGTAATGTGGTGTGTGCAGGAACACGAAGCAGAGGAGACCTGGAATTACTTGGGGGGGAGGGGCATGAGAAGGGCCGAGAAAGGCCCAGGGAGAAGAGGGAGTGGGATCAGGCTGAGCTGAGAAGGGGCATGTCTGTCTCTGTGCTGGTATTGGCTGGAGCCTGACATTTGAACATCTGGTATATGGTGGGCACTTGATGTGCATTATCTCATTTGATTCAATATTTGTAACAATACTTTGAGCAGTTTTTATGTGTTTGTCTCTCCCATTTTATACATCAGAAACTTAGTTCTTAGAGAAGCAAAGACATTTGTCCTAGATCATGCCTCTAGTTAGGTGGAAAACTTAGGCAGAATAAATAGCACTCACAAAGGCATCCAGGTGTGGAAACATGAGATGTTTCATTGGTTTTCAGTATATTCAGAGTTTGCAACCATTATCACAATCAATTTTAGAACATTTTCATCACCCCAAAAAGAAGCCTCTTACCCATTAGCAGTGGCTCCCCATTTCCCTCCAATTCCCCCAGCCCTAGGCAACTACCAATCTAGGCAAACTGGGATGGATGAGCAGAGTGCAAGGTGCAGCAAAGGCAGTGTGGTGAAATGGATAGAGCATAGCTCTGGGGCTGGCTGGCTGGGTTTTAAATCTCAACTCTGCCACTTCTGGCTGGAAAAAGGGGCAAACAACCTCACTTTTCTCTGCCTCGGTTTCCCTATCTGTAACGTGAAGGTGAGCATGGTACTTCCCTACTACTTTACTACCAATATTTTGACAACGAAAGAAAGCGAAAGATGTGGTTGGACAAGATAGGAGGAATCAGAGCAAAAAGAGCTGTCTATTTAACCAAAGAAAAATTACTTACCCCAAGTCATCTGGCTGAATAGTGGCAGACCTAGATTTTCTGATTCTTAGGCTAGTTCTTTATCCCTGACTATAAATAGCAAGTTGTTTCCTTTTGCAGTGCCCTTTGAAATGATTGCTTTGTTCTTTCTCAGAATTGGTCTTTCAGCGCCAGATGAATTAGTGCCTTTTCATGTCTCAACAAGTTGTATTTTGACTATAAAACCTATTAAGTGCTCTCTTGATTAATTTCTAAGAAGTATCAGTTTGACAGATCGTGTCCCTTAAGTGGGTCCAATTCGCTTGTTTTAAACGTTTGGGAAGAGATCTTTGATCTCTGTTTTAAGACCTCTATTCACAAGAACTGAGTTCTTAGTATAAAAATGGCATTTGAGAACATAGCTAAGTGAAGATATCCATATGAGTGGCTCACGCCTGTAATCCTAGCATTCTGGGAGGCCGAGGCGGGCGGATCGCTTGAGCTCAGGAGTTTGAGATCAGCCTGAGCAAGAGCGAGACCCCGTCTCTACTAAAAACAGAAAATTAGCTGGACAACTAAAAATATATAGAAAAAATTAGCCAGGCATGGTGGCACATGCCTGTAGTCCCAGCTACTCTGGAGGCTGAGGCAGGAGGATCGCTTGAGCCCAGGAGTTTGAAGTTGCTGTGAGCTAGGCCAATGCCATGGCACACTAGCCGGGGCAACAGAATGAGACTCTGTCTCAAAAAAACCCACCAAAAAACAAAAAGATATCCATATGATAGTAATATCTCATAAGTTTTCTGCATTTTTGCTACCAAAAATAAGGTTAACATTTTAGAAAGCAGAAGAAAACAATATCCTTAACAAACCAAAGAATTTTGTTTAATAATAGCTTTTTGATATATAAATTACATGCCATACAATTTACTCATTTAAAGTGAACAATTCATTGGTTTTCAGTATATTCAGAGTTTTGCAACCATGATTACAATTTTAGAATGTTTTCATCACCCCAAAAAGAAGCCTCATACCCATTAGCAGTGACTCCCCATTTCCCTCCAATTCCCCCAGCCCTAGGCAACCACCAATCTACTTTCTGACTCTGTAGATTTGCCTATTCTGAATATTTCATATAAATAGAATCACATGTGGTCCTTTTTGATTTTTTTTTTTTTTTTTGAGATAGTCTCGCTTTGTTGCCCAGGCTAGAGTGCCGTGTCGTCAGCCTAGCTTACAGCAACCTCAAACTCCTAGGCTCAAGCGATCCTCCTGCCTCAGCCTCCAGAGTAGCTGGGACTACAGGCATGTGCCACCACGCCTGGCTAATTTTTCTATTTTTAGTAGAGATGGGTCTTGCTCTTGCTCAGGGTAGTCTTGAACTCCTGAGGTCAGGCGATCCTCCCACCTTGGCCTCCCAGAGTGCTAAGATTACAGGTGTGAGCCACCGTGTCTGGCCTGAATGGTTTCTTTCACTTGACATGATGTTTTCAAGGTGCATCCATGTTGCAGCATGTATTAGTACTTCAGTCCTTTTCATTGTTGTATAACATTCCATTGTGTGGATAAACCACATTTTGTTTATTTATCAGTTAATGGACGTTTCAGTTGTTTCCACTTTTGGGTATTATCAATAATGTTGCCATGAACGTTCATGTATAAGTTTTCACTTGAGATTGATTTTTTTTAAATGTGTTTTGTCTTATCCTTGGGTTTCCTTGAGTAAAGCTAATAACCAATTTATTTATGTACTGTGTAAAAATAGATCATTGTTTTCTCTTTTATGAGATGGTTGAATGTGAACAGGAAGAAAAAAAGCCACACTGTTTTAAGTCTACTTGTAAATAAGTGGAATCATGCAAGATTTGTCCTTTTGTGTCTGGTTTATTTCACTTAGCATAATGTCTTCAAAGTTCATCCATATTGTGGCATGTATCGGAATTTTATTCCTTGTAAAGGCTGAATAATATTCCACTGTATACATATATCACAATTTGTATATTCATCAGTCGATGGACATTTGGGTTGTTTGCAGTTTGTGAACATTACTGCTGTGAACATTAGTGTACAAATATCTATTCAGGTTCTGCTTTCTTTGGTTATATACCCCAAAGTAGAATTGTTGGATCATATGGTAATTCTATGTTTAATTTTTTTAGTAATCATTATACCATTTTCCACAGCAGCTGCACAATTTTACATTTCTACCAACAGTGCACAAGGGTTCCAGTTTCTCTACATCTTTACCAATATTTGTTGTTTTCCATTTTTAAAAAAAATAATAGTCATCTAATGGATGTGAAGTGGTTATCTCACTGTGGTTTTGATTGGCATTTCACTAATGACTAGTGATGTTAAGCATCTCTTCAAGTGCTCAAGGGCCATATGTATATCTTCTTTGGAGAAATATCTATTTAAGTCCTTTGCCCATTTTTTAATTAGTTGCTTGTTTTGTTGTTGAATTGTAGGAGTTCTTTATATAGTCTAGATATTAACCCCTTGTCAGATACATAATTTGCAAATATGTTTTCCCATTAGACTTTTTTTTTTTTGAGACAGTCTCACTCTGTTGCCCTGGCTAAAGTACAGTGGTGTTATCGTAGCTCACTGTAACCTCACACTCCTGGGCTCACGTGATCATCCTGCCTCAGCATCTGGGGTAGCTGGGACTATAGGCGCTCGCCTCCATGCCTGGCTAATTTTTCTGTTTTTAGTATAGACGAAGTTTCAGTCTTGCTCAGGCTGGTCTCGAACTCCTGAGCTCAAGCAGTCCTTCCACCTCAGCCTCCCAGAGTGCTAGGATTACAGGTATGAGCCACTGCACCCTGCCTAGACATAATTTTTAAAGAGCTAAATTAGGTGGCAGCAGTGGAAGGGCAAACGAGATGGATGTGAGACTATGAATAATTGTCAAAATTTTGGATAAAATAGCTGTGTTTGGGGTAAGAATAGTTAGAATGTTTTAGGTAAGAAAATTAAAACTATCTTTTCTTCAAAAAAATTTTTTTTAAAGTAGTGTTGGCAGTAACTGACAGTTCTTCCTTTTCTGCCAGGTATCTCAGGTAGTTTGAACTTTGATGAAGAGGAGACTGACAATGAGGAAGAAGGAAAAAAATTAACATCCCATTCAACACATTCAGAAACAGAGAGACCCAATTCTGCATCCAGCCAGAAGTCAGCCACAGTATGTTGTCGAAACTTCTTCCTGTGGAGCTAATTTGACTATTTCCCAAGCATATCTTCAGTATTTAAATACTGTTATTTAATGAGGGTTCCTTCAAAAGACTTAAGCACAAACTTAGACTTAAAGGTTATGATCTCTCTGACTTCTTCTGTCTCAGGTGAACTATTATTAGGAGGCTATATCCCTTTTCATACTTAGCCCTTCATTACTCCCAGTATTTGTATTTAACTTTTCAGAGCTTCCCTTTATTTTGTCAGAAGACTGAAGACATAGGGGTAAATCAATAAGTTTTTTTGTCCGTTAAGTTTTTCTCGCAGGGAATATGAGGTTTTCTGACCCAGCCTCTTATTGCTTATGTATGTCCTTTCAGGATACAGGAGCTTCCAGTACTGCAGCCCAGCAGGCTGATAACCACCTGGGAGAAGTGGAGAATTTAGCGGACTTTGCATATAGTCCTGCCCCTCGAGGTATCACAGTAAAGTGTCGCATAACCAGGGATAAAAAAGGAATGGATCGGGGTATCTTCCCCACCTACTATATGCACTTGGAAAAAGATGAAAATCGGAAGGTATGAGAATCGATTCCTGAGACAACTCTTTTTTTTTTTTTGAGACAGAGTCTTGCTCTGTTGCCCGGGCTAGCGTGCCATGGCGTCAGCCTAGCTCACAGCAACCTCAAACTCCTGGGCTCAGGCAATCCTCCTGCCTCAGCCTCCCGAGTAGCCGGGACTACAGGCATGCGCCACCATGCCTGGCTAATTTTTTCTATTTTTGGTAGAGACGGGGTCTCCACATCTTGCTCTTGCTCAGGCTGGTCTCGAACTCCTGAGCTCAAACGATCCTCCCACCTTGGCTTCCCAGAGTGCTAGGATTACAGGCGTGAGCCACCGTGCCCGGCCTGGTTTTTCTTTTTCTCTTTATTATTACTTTTTATTTTACAGATTTATTACTTTTTATTTTGCTTTGTCATCCAGGCTGGAGTGCAGTGGCATGATCATAGCTAACTATAGCCTCCAAATCCCGGGCTCAAGTGATCCTCCAGCCTCAGCCTCCCAAGTATCTGGGAGTACAGGTGTGCACTACCATGCCTGGCTGTTTTTTAAAACTTTTTGTAGAGATGAGGTCTTGCTATGTTTCCCAGGCTGGTCTCAAACTGCTAGGCTCAAGTGATCCTCCTGCCTGGGCCTCCCAAAGTGCTGGGATTACAGGTGTGAGCTACTGCACCCAGCCTGGTTTTTCTTTTTATTATGGTAGAACATGACATTGTGGAAGAAGAAGAGCAAGTTTTAGGGAACAGAAGGAATTGGAAATACAGGACTTGCAACTTAAGTGTCTTGTTTCTCACCCTAGAACTTCTAATTTATTTTGTAAGTTTGAGGCAATTTAATACTTGCTAAATGAACTAATAAGTGGTGGAACCAAATTGAAACCCATTTCTGTTTGATTCAAAAGTTCTGTTGCCTAGCCACTGCCACTCTGCTTTCCTGTTATGCCCAAGTCTAATAGAGTTCAGGGCAGATGCATAAATATGATATAGTCATATCATTGATATAACAGGGGTTTAATACAACAACAACAAAATATAAAAAGTTTATTAAGAAAGCCATCATAGTAAAGGATGGGAAGGTATTCAGGATCCTCTCTCCTAAATTTGGAAAGACTCATGGCATTGGATGAAAATTTTTTAACTGGAAGTTTTAGGGATGAAGTTGTAAATAATCATATGGAGAATCAAGTCAATGAATTTAGAAAAATTGTACAGGAAGGAAACTGAGTGAATGCTGGGAAACACTGAAGGTTAGAAAAAGACCCAGTCAAGACCCAAAGATTGACTGCTTGACACATGATAGGCCCTTGCTAAACTTTTGCTAATGAATAGATAGAACAGCCATGGGGGTTCTCTTGACTTCATTTTTGACTGACATTTTTTTCTTTTTCCAGGTATTTCTTCTTGCAGGCAGAAAGCGGAAAAAGAGCAAAACATCCAACTACCTTATTTCCACTGACCCAACAGATTTATCTCGTGAAGGAGAAAGTTATATTGGCAAACTCAGGTGTGAGCAACCGTATATCACTGTCCTGTTCTTTCTGATAGGAAAGAATGTTCCACTGTTCTGATTCTTTTATTCCTACAGTTTTAGAACAATCCACATCATTTTTTATAATTAGCATGCATTAATGTTATAATCTTTAAAAAAAAGATAAAAGAGAATCTAAGTCCCTTCCTTGTTTTAATGAGAGATCTTTGAAAAAGTGATGATGAACATTTAGACATTTAGAGAACAGGCAAATAGGCTTCTGTTCTATCTTTACCTCTCCTAGATTGTGTTTGTAGAAGAGAAAAAATATAGATCATCCTGGTGACTTTTTCTCCTGATTCTAGATCCAACCTCATGGGGACCAAGTTTACAGTTTACGACCACGGTGTCAGCCCAATCAAGGCCCAGGGTCTGGTGGAAAAGGCCCACATGCGCCAGGAGCTGGCCGCTATCTGCTACGTGAGTGCTGTTCTCGTGAGGAACCTTTCCCTGACCCTCCTGGACGTCCTGCTGGCACTTTCAACTTAGTGTAACCATAGCTGAATGCAGCCTCTTCCCCTTCAAGCTTGCTTCTATTTCTGTGATCCCCTTTTCTCCATGTATTCAAGTTTTAATTATTTATAAATTGCCAAGTTTAATTATTTTTCACTTTTGTACTATTTCTTCCCTTATTTGATCTTTTCTTTTCCTAATGCTCCTAATTCAGACCTTGTTTACCTCTTATCTATTGGCCAGAGGTTACAATAAATTAAAACTGATTTCTTTGTTTTTAGTCTTTTCCTATCTAGTTCATTTTGTACTGCTGCCAAGTAAATCTTCCACAATGGGCTCCAGTTGATCTGTTGTTCTCCTGCTTCAGATCTTTTAATGGCTGCCCAATACATACAGAATAGAGCCCTTCCTGGCTGAACTGAGTCAACAGGAAAAAAGAATGATGCCCTAACATGTTAGCCTTTCTGTTCAGACTCCCCTAGTGGCACTCTCCCCTGCTGTAATTCCTTTGCCCAACAACACTCATCTTTCCTCATCTGAGAGTCTTCCCTTTTCCCCCTCCTTGTCTTTTGCCTAATCAAAGTCTTTCCTGATGTGTTCCACTAGATGTGGTTGACATTCCTTTGTTTATATATCTCCTGGCATCTGCAACCCACATATCATATTTGTTATTACTTGTTCAAAATGAACTTCCTCTTCCAGTTTGTAGCTCTTGTGAACTCTCATTCACTGCTCTATCCACACTAGCACGTGGCCTGGCGCACAGTCAGCATTCAAAGAGTTGTTGAGTGAAAGAAAGCAAGAAGTAATCAACCCAACTCAGTTCCTTTGATTCAAAGTCTCGACTTTCTGTGAATTGAAATTAATCTCATCATTTGGCTCTAAGTGCCTGAGAACCATTTGACTTAATACTTTATGATATAAAATATTTTTCCTCTATTGCTTTCATATGTATGTATATGAATACACACACATACATATATCCACCTATTTAATGTGCTTATATATGCTCATAATCTGCCTGGCTTGACAGGCATTTGAATGTTTAACTTCCTGGTACAGGCCCTATTTAAACTAATTCTTGCTGTATATTATATAGCACCATACCCTCATTGGGAAATAAATATTTATTGATGGCAATAGATTTGGACAATTTGTTCACAATTGTCTCAAATTTCACTTAAGACTAAAGAGTAAGAGTAAAGTCTCAAGTCAACAGAATCTGTTTTACATGCAAGTGTTGAAAGTTTAAAAAGAAGTACAGTGTTACTTTCCTGTTTTTCATTCTCTGCTTAACTACAGCAAAGTAATAAAATTGTGGTGCTCTTGACATTGCTAACATTTTACGTGCCCAAGAAAGTCCTGTGTTATAACAGAATGTGGTCTCTTTTTCCTTTCTGTTTCTAAGTTCTGCCTTACTTTCCTATCTTCCAGGAAACAAATGTACTTGGATTTAAAGGTCCTAGGAAAATGTCTGTGATCATTCCAGGGATGAATATGAATCATGAACGGATCCCATTTCGACCACGAAATGTAAGAAAGAACATATTCAATCAGCAAAGGACTCTAAAAGACAATAATACAATACAGAGAGATCAATACAAAAAAAGTATTGATTATTCGAGAACCTTAAACTGGAGTCTGGCTCATACTCTTCTTTAGGAAAGCATCGGTGCAAACCCTCAGGATAGGTGCTGTTGCAGACTGTTGCTAAAGTCGTTGATTTGAAACCACTTTGTCTACAAAGAGAAATGCTGGCTAGTGTGTAAGAATTTTAAAAAACCTTCCTTAATGTCGGCTTTAATTCTTTGCTTCTGTTTTTCCTTTTCTGAAATGGAGAAAATATTGCCCAGCTCTACCTTCTACCTCACAGAGTTGAGAATGAATGAGATCTTGGGGTTCTTAGTAAAAAGTTATGATTTTCCCTTTGAACAGGACCATGAGAGCTTGCTTTCAAAATGGCAAAACAAAACCATGGAGAACTTGATTGAACTGCATAATAAGGCCCCGGTCTGGAACGATGACACCCAGTCCTACGTCCTGAACTTCCATGGCCGGGTCACCCAGGCGTCTGTAAAGAACTTTCAGATAGTCCACGGAAATGACCGTAAGCCTTCAGGGAGGGTTGGAGGGGAATAGGAGAAAAGACACTCTTGCCAGATGGGGAATTAGCATTAAAAGATTTCTTTGGAAAAACAAAACTACAGTTTTAGGGGAAAACTGCTAAATTACTGTGTTGAGGATGAGAGCAGCGTGAGAGACGTGCTGTGGCAAGTCAGAGAAGTCTCAGGGTAGGCTGTCTGGGAAGCAAAGGCAACTGACCTTCAATAAAGGTTTCTTGGTAATTCTGGCCCGTGGAGCTTGGGCTGTCCCCAACAGCTGCTCTTTTCTCTCCTCCTGCCCTTTCATGCTATCAGGAAGTCTCCTGTTCTCTGTCGGTGAGAAGAATAGTCATAGAAACTTCGCTCATGGTTAGCAGATGCTCTTCTTATTGGCTCTTTTCACCCTTTAAAAGTTTCCTTTTAAAGAAACCTGGTGATTTGACCTATTTGGAGGATTCTTTCTGTGTCTTGAACAGGTTTTCCCCCAGTATAACCACATTATCTTCTAACGGCCTACTTCCTTTCTATTTCTAGCTGACTATATAGTCATGCAGTTTGGACGCGTGGCAGATGACGTGTTCACACTGGACTACAACTACCCACTGTGTGCACTTCAGGCCTTCGCCATTGGGCTTTCCAGCTTTGACAGCAAGCTAGCGTGTGAATGAGAGCAGAAGCAAGTGTGGAGCTGGGTGTCCTCACTGCAGAGCTTTCGGGAGCAGATAGTTGCTGCCCCTGCCCTTTTGGCAGGGCATGAAAAGCCCCCTTCGGAATGATCCCTCAATGTATGTATGTATATGAGTATATGTATGTGTACACACACATACATACACACACACACACACACACACACTCCTTCTCTGGGTTTCATAGACTTGGTCAGGGATCACAGCTTAGCGTGGGTGAGAGATTGCTTAAAGCACAGAGAAATTCTTATATTGGTGACTCATGACGTTATTGCCTAACAGATTCTGTGCCTCAAGAGTGAGTTTCCCAATGCTTGGAAACTTGCAGTAGATTTAAGGTTCTAATGATTAAATACTTGGATCTCTTTTTTTGAAGATCTTTTCACAGGGAGACAGTTCCCTAAATTGCTTTTAGTCTCCAGGGCAGAGGTCTGCAAACTTTTTCTGCAAATAGCCAGATAGTCTCTCTCATAGCTAGTCGATTCTGCCCTTGGAATACAAAGCCACCATAGGCAATTCATGAATGAATGTGTGTGGCTGTGTTCCAGTGAAACTTTACTTACAAAAACGGGCAGCAGGCCCGATCTGGCTTATGGGTTGTAGTTTGCCAACCCCTGCTTCAGGTGTATTCATATACTCTATGGCATCTTTCAAAATGGGTTTATATTTAGAAAGCAGCAGTCCTACAGATTGTCTCTAAAGAGATGCCACATCCACTGTTAGTTACACAGGTTTACCTTGTTTTGGTGACATTGGTTTCTAGAGTACCATCTACCATGAACACTGGGAAAACCCAGAGTTAGGGATCATTTAACTAATTAAGTCACTAAGGTGACTTAATTCTGTGTCTCACCCTCTTTACCCATGGGAGAAAGTGATGACAGCCACTTTACGCACCCTAAGAAAAGAACTTATGCCCACTACAAAACAAATCTGGAACTGTATGTTCTTTATCAGAGCAAGTATGGTATTTGTTTCCCAGAGCTCGCTGCGTCCCCAGGGCCAGGAAAGCACTGAGTCACAGTCCTCTCTTCCCTTCCTTCCCTCAGAGCAAGTTAGCTGGAACCAACTTGATCAAAGTGGCTGTGGCCAGATTTGTGATCAATTATGTGAGAATTTTATATAATTGTCTTCATTTCAGTTAAGGCTAAAAGTATAAACTCCAGAGGTGACTTAGTCTAGTTAAGACTGAGAATAATTTGATAATTGCCTTCATTTTCACCCAAGAGTGCCTCCCACAGCTGTGTCACTATGGAGCCATTAGTGTGGAGGGACACACACACCTGTAGACATCATGTGCAGACCCTTTTTTATTGTCATTATCAAGAGAGGTGGCAGGAGAGGCCCTGGTGAGGACCAGCCAGCTGCCTCTCAAGCTCTGCAGGCCTCAGTGGGCAGAGCTTGGGCCTTCTTTTTGACATGAGGATTGTCAGCTCCCCAGCACCTGGTTCGTTGGTGCAGATCATGCTCCTGTCACTTTTCATCACAGATCAGAAGATTTTCACTAAGCGTTTCAGATTATTAGCACCTCTCAAATCATGTGACTCTTGTACCAGTTCGCCCATCCCAGACTGTTTCTGAACTTGGAGAATGCGAGAACTCTGTGCGCTGCGCTGTTAGCCAGCATGGGCCAAGGAGCCGTGGCTGTTGCTCTATCATGTTTCCCTTCTGTGGACTGCCTTTGCATCCTTGCATCCTGTTGCTCCAACTCCACATCACATAACCACTTGAAGGAAAGAGATCGGGGAGAAGCAAAGACCCTCGGCTCATCCCCTGCTGGCTCGTCTGCCCTGCGTGGTTTCGACATGACTGGTTTCCATCTCAGGCGTGCTTGCCATCAAGTGCCTCCTTTCTACAAGTGCCCCAAAGCTCTTCACACCTCTGTCGCCCCCGTCCTGAGGCACTGCCACCTGTTGGACACAGCTGTTCACTTATCTCCAGGTGCAATACATCACCGCATCTGGAGAAGGGGACCCTACAGTGGGCAGCCTGGACCTGAACTTGCTTCCTCCTCCTTCCTCTCTGGCTGGGAGACATACATCCCAGTTTCACGTTCTTTCTGCTTGAGTGTACAGGTGATTGGTTTTACATAAATCATATTTACACCTTTTGTATGCCACAGAAATAAAAGATAATTTGTATAGAAATGCAAGTGTCACCTTCTTCTTTGCAAGTCCCATCCCTCAGAGAGTTCCTGCTGTCCTGCTCTGTGATAATAGTTTTCATTTTGGCAACTGAGCTTATCAGTTCTTTGAAGCCAAGTAAGTTTCCACATAAACTCTCGTCCTGGGGTAGAGCTGGAGCCTGCAGACGGAGAAGGCTATACTCCAGACGCCACCGAGACACACCATATACATGGAACCAAGTGTCCTCAGGACACATGACCGACCCAAGAGCTGAGCACAGCGGGGGCCGCAGGAGGGTGGGGTTTATACTTTCTGGCCGCCTGGACTGGTCAGCTCCCTGGATCTGTTGTTGGTGTTGCTACTGATTCAGCAGCAGCACAAACAAAATATCTAATAGTGAAACAGACCCCGTCTCCTGCCTCTCAGTGTTCACGTTTTAAAGCTAGCTTATATTCACAGGTTGAAAAGTATGTGTTCACAACTCTTTGCTAGGCTTTCCTGCGCTTCTCAGTGTCATGGTGATAATGAGACATGGAAAGTAGCAGGAAGAGCCTAAAAGTCAGGATGAGAGCTGGAGTCAGAATTTAATTCCTACAGCTTGGTTTTTCTTTTTCACATGGTTCTTTTTGACTAAGGTGCCTGGCTGACCAAATGGATTCTTTGTGACACAGTTTTGTATACTTTTTAGTGATCAGGGACGCATTAGTGGTCATTGACAGGAAGATTTCCGTAAGAGTCATTTAAAAATCTAAAATAGGGCCGGGCGCGGTGGCTCACGCCTGTAATCCTAGCTCTCTGGGAGGCCGAGGTGGGCGGATCGTTTGAGCTCAGGAGTTCGAAACCAGCCTGAGCAAGAGCGAGACCCCATCTCTACTAAAAAATAGAAATTAATTGGCCAACTAAAATATAAAAAAAATTAGCCGGGCATGGTGGCACATGCCTGTAGTCCCAGCTACTCTGGGAGGCTGAGGCAGGAGGATCGCTTGAGCCCAGGAGTTTGAGGTTGCTGTGAGCTAGGCTGACGCCACGGCACTCTAGCCCGAGCAACAGAGTGAGACTCTGTCTCAAAAAAAAAAAAATCTAAAATAGGCCTGCAAAATGCTCTTTTTGATCAGAACTTTAGTAGATCATAAAAGAAATGAACTAGCATTATTCACTTCCTTTAGGCAGCATCATAGGTGCAGAAATAAAGTGATGGTTCAACTGAGGCAAAATCCCTGGGTTCCAAACCTTTTCTGCCAGTGATTTGCCATGTGCCTCCTTTTCCTTTTTTTTTGATAGAGTCTCACTCTGTTGCCCAGACTAGAGTGCAGTGGTATCAGCCTAGCTGACAGCAACCTCAAACTCCTGGGCTTAAGTGATCCTCCCGCTTCAGCCTCCAGAGTAGCTGGGACTATAGGCATGTGCCACCATGCCTGGCTAATTTTTCTATTTTTAGTAGAGACAGGGTCTTGCTCTTGCTCAGGCTGGCCTAGAATTCCTAACCTCAAGTAATCTTCCTTCCTTGGCCTCCCAGAGTGCTAGGATTACAGGCATGAGCCACCACGCCTGGCCCCTCCTTCTGTAGATTGAGAGGTTTTGAGGTTTTGAGCTATATGCCCTTTTTCAATTTTTCTTTTTTCTGACACAGGATCCCATTCTGTCGCCCAGGCTGGAGTGCAGTGGAGTCATCATAGCTCACTGCAGCCTGCAACTCCTGGGCTCAAGTGATCCTTCTGCCTCAACCCCCAGAGTAGCTGGGACTACAGGCGTTCGCTGCCACACCCAGCTAATTATTATTATTTTTTTTTAAAGAGACAGGGTCTCACTTTGTTGCCCAGGCTGGTCTCGAACTCCTTGCCTCAAGCGATCTTCTTGCTTCAACCTTCCAAAGTGCTGGGATAACAGGCATGAGCCACCATGCCCGGCCCATCTTTAAATTCTTGAATTATATGATTTTCTTCTCTCATGTTGACAACAATTCCCCTAAATGTGTTTTGACTTGAACTCTCTGGTTATCTTGACCTCATAGCTGCTTTTCCACAACCACTGTGTGGTGTCCTCTTTATTGTACCAAACATAATTTATCAGTTAAGTTGATGCCTGTCAATTGTTACTCTATTACTATAAGTAAGACACATAGACTTATTGTTCCACGGAGAAAACCCTGGGATGCTGCAAGCTGCCCATTTCCTCAGCCTCTTGCTCCTTCTCCAGATAGAATGGCTCCTGCCCATGAACTTGTATCATATGTTTAATATCTGCCTCCCTCCAGGCCACAGCCCGCTTTTAAACTTGCCCACCTGGGCCCAGCTAGGGGCTTGCCAGTTTCCGTCCTACCTCCTGAGATACATTTCCTGGTCTCCTGGTATATTGGGTCATTTTGCCTCCATTCCCACTTTGGATGCCTTGTTATCACAGTCAGTGTCTATTCTTTAAAAGTCTCAGTCTTCTTTATCAACAAACATACTCTTCCTTCTTCATCCACAGAAATCTGGGGTGCCAAAACAAATGAAGGATTTGCCATTGGGGCGCTGAGAACTTTAGGTGGTTCCATGGCACCACCTACTGACCAAGCATGCACATTACGAGTGCATTAAATGAGCAAACCGCTCAGGTGCTGTAATCCAGGAAGTCACCAAAGGCTCAGAGTGACTTTCAACACAGGGACCACCCATTATCATGTATTTACTGAACACCCTTGTGTTACAGCATGACTCTTCTGAGGGCCTGAGAACATGAAGATTTCTGGAGTTCAGAAACTAGTTGAGGTTTCCAGATAAAATGCCCAGCGTCTGGCTGGCACATAGCAGCAAATATCAATATTATCATTTTTATAAATGTTCTTTTAAAATGGGACAATGAAATATTTAAGCATACTGTTACACAAAATGGCTTATAAATGCTTATGACACAAATTTAGATGGTTTTCCAGGGAGAATGAGGAGGGAAAAGAAAAACAACATGATTTAACCAGGTCATTGCACATACGAGTTCTAGCCGAAGCCCTCATCCTCCCTCTTTCCTCTCTTCGTACCCATCTCTCCATTTCTACTTGAAGTAACAGCCTGGGAAAAAGTTAGCCCTGATGTTAGTGGAAATTTCTGAAATATTTCAAATATGAAATGGGCCTCCATGACTCTTTCTGGTTCCTCCTCATTTTCTGGTCCATCAGGCCCAAGCTCCTTGGCACACTGCCCCCAACACGGTTCCCTGAGCAGAGGCCACACAGAGGGTGTAGCTGGAGGGGGTGGCTCTCTGGCCGGGCAATTGTCCCTGGTCTGTCACCACCTTTCACTGTACATCTTTGGTTTAATATTGGGGTTCTCAAGCCAAAGGGTTTTGATGTATAGTTAAGCATTATCTACCTAGATTCCATCCCTTGTTAGGATTCTCAAGTATTTCAAGAATAATTATCCAGCAGTTATCTGTCTTAGGTAGTTTGGGAGCAGGAAAGTTAGTAAGGAAGAAAGATCCAAGGAGAAAGGAGGGTGACAAGCAGAGGAGGACTAGGAATTAGACCAATGTTTTTTTGTTTTGTTTTTTTCTAATTTTTTAAAAATTTTATTTAATAATTTTTTTTTCAGGCTGGTTTCGAACTCCTGACCTTGAGCAATCATCCCGCCTCAGCCTCCCAGAATGCTAGGATTACAGGCGTGAGCCACCACGCCCGGCCTAGACCAATGTTTTAAAATAGGGTTGAAGTCAAGTTTCTGAGATCCTAATGCATGCTAGGACAAACTACATCAGTACAAGATTGAACTATAACCTGAAAAAAGGTTTCCTGATTTTGCCTTTTGTCCGTCTTATGTTATTCTATAGCAGATACATAGGAGGTAGAGATATATAATTTTTTAAACTATAATCCTGTTACAGATTAGAGATATATAAATTCAATAGCAGTAATCTCATATGGTTTAAAAAGAATTTTTAAAAGACTCTTCCCACATCTGTCTTGCCCTGCCTGTGCCCTGTCCTGCTCCTATAGTTAACCACTTTTTAGTGTCTTTCCAGACTATCTTGCCAGTGTTTATGTGAACACAATGGGTTTGTAATTTCTCACCCTTTGTGCACAAAAAGTAGCATATTCTATACCTGGTCCTGTAGCTTGCCTTTTCACTTTACTCACCCTGGAGATATTTCCATGTCAACAATCTGGCCCTTCCTCATATTTGTTTATGCTCCACAGTATTCCTTGTGGGAAGTACCAGGGTATTTTTAACTAGTCCCCTACATATAGGCAGTTTGCTCATTAAGAAATGTTATCAGGCTCAGGCCTATAATCCTAGCACTCTGGGAGGATTGCTTGAGCTCAAGAGTTCGAGACCAACCTGAGCAAGAGCGAGACCCCATCTCTAATAAAAAAATAGAAAGAAATTAGCTGGACAACTAAAAAATACATATATATATATATATATATATATATATATATATAAATTAGCCAGGCATGGCCCAGCTACTCAGGAGGCTGAGGCGGAAGGATTGCTTGAGCCCAGGAGTTTGAGGTTGCTGTGAGCTAGGCTGACGCCACGGCACTCTACCCAGGGTGACAGAGTGAGACTCTGTTTAAAAAAAAATGAAAACAAACAAAAAATGTTACCAACATGTTTGAGCCTACAGTGTTCCAGGGACCTATGTCATTTTAATCTTTTCTTTCTCACTCTTCACATTCAGTGACTGCCGTAACTTCACACCTGCACACTTGTCTCCCACAGTCCTGCATTTCTTCCTGAGCTCGCAAGAGTTGGGCATCTCCCTCTGGACGGTGCACAGCTATGCTGACCAACAGGAGAGCCATGACAGCCAATGCGTGGCCATTTAAACTTAAATTAATTAAAACGAAATTCAGTTCCTCAAACTAAATACATCTCAAGTTGTCAGTAACCACATGTGGCTAGTGACTACCTCACTGGACAGTGCAGGTATAGAACGTGCCATAGGACGATGTTCGGTGGTCCACAGAAGTCTCAAGGTCAGGTTTCTAAGCCATCTTCTTACCATGTCCCCTCTTGTGTGGAAACTGTTGCTTGCAGTAGCTTGAGAGGCAGGAACTGTGACTCTCTCTGTCTCACATTGCCAAGGACATCACATGTGTTTAATAACTGTGAAATGAAAATATGAGCAATGAGGAAACTGAGGCGCATGTAGTAAGCGGCCAAGCTAGAATTTAAACAGGCTGTTTAACTCCCCAGCAAGGTCATGATGCACAGCTCATGCTAACTCTCAGTTTCAGAATATCGTATCGAACGGGTACTGAAGAGGAAGATTTTAGCTGAACCAGGTTGGAGGAAGTCTCTTCCCCCCTTTGATTTTTCCAGGAGGATCCTGGAGCTGATCCTGAA
Organism: Cheirogaleus medius; assembly: GCA_008086735.1. Classification (NCBI taxonomy): domain Eukaryota; kingdom Metazoa; phylum Chordata; class Mammalia; order Primates; family Cheirogaleidae; genus Cheirogaleus; species Cheirogaleus medius. The sequence continues at coordinate 3,760,639 of VBSM01003218.1, read as the reverse complement.
GACCCCTTGGGAACCTCAGAGACGCTGCCTGCTTGAGAATTGTGCGCAGAAGTCTTCAACCTCTGGGCTCCAGAAAACAATCATTTTGTTTCCGTTTGGAAATAACACTGACTTAGCTCAGACTGCCATAAAACCCACAGACTAGAGAGAGGGCTTAAACAGCAGAAATGTTATTTCTTACAGTTCTGAGGCTAGAAGTCAAGGGTGAAGGTATAAGCAGGGGTGGTCTCTTCTGAGGCCTCTCCTCGGCTTGCAGACTGCCGATGTCCCCCCGTGTCCCACATGGTCTGCCCCTGGTCTGTGTGCTGTGTCCTTATCTCTTCTTGTAAGGACACCAGACAGATTGGATTAAGGCCCACCCTGATGAGCTCAGGTTAACTTAACCACCTCTTTAAAGACCTTCTCTCCAAATACCGTCACATGCTGAGGGACTGGAGGTTAGGACTTCAACACATGAATTGGGGGGGAACAATTCAGCCCATAGCATATACTGTTCTCTAGATAGTGCACCTAGAGCCTGTTCTCTGTTACACTTTTCTTTGATGAAGAGATAAGAGAATGAATAATATGTTTATGAAATTTTTGTTTTTTTTATAATTGAGATTTTATTGGTGGTCTTGAGAATCAGTATAGACATTTCAATTTGTATACAATTCTTAACATATATACTGAAAATCTAAAAAGACATTTATTGTAATTCTTTTTTAAACAGTTAATTCCAGTGACTTTCCAGCTTAAAATTTGGAGGCAAGTGTTCCTTAAGAAGATATCAAGTACCAGTATCTTCATATATTGATAAGCTGTTACATAAGTCCCACCAATTCACAATTTATTATCATATACACTAAATATTCAAATTTCCAATCATTCACAGCACATTAACAAAGTTATCAAGAACACAGGACTACCACGACCAAAGATGTTACAGAGTGGGCACAATTCTGATAGGAGAGCCATGATCAAGGAGTGGTTTTCTTTAGGAAACAATTCTACTAAAAAACAACATGGAAGTACAAGTAATTTAAAATGTTCAAGACATTAGATGCAGGTCTGGGACTCCACAGTGCCATTTGGTGTGCTTTGTGTTATAGGATATAAAAACTAACCCCCATCTAAGGAATGTCTTGACCCAAGACAGTCAAAGCACCCCATAATTCAATATCCCACACTATTTTCTGGTTGTACCAAAAAATAAACAACCAGCAAATGATTTCACCTCTTAAAAAAAAAGTATTTACACTCAAAAAATGGGATGAGGTGGGTGGGATTCCCTCCTTCTTAAAAATGTCTCTAGAGCTACTAAGAAACTTGCATTTACAAAATAGTTGATAAAAATATTCCTCTGGATTGTACCAGAAGGGAGACATGGTGTGTGGAACTAATTGGACATGGCTTCTCTCCTGCTTCAGCAGAGGCTGGACTCTCAGTTTTAGTTTCTCTGCTTTCTACAGGTAAACCTTTAGTTTCTTGGTTGGCCACTTCAGCCTGCTTTCCCTTTGCTCCCCTTTTCCCTTTCCTTTGTACTTTTTTGTCTGAAGATTTACCCTCTGCTTGCTACTTTCTTCCGCTTCGTTTCCACTTTTGCCAGAGCAGACAGCAGACAACGGGGAGGGGGAGGGCGTGTTGGAGGCTGCAGGAGAGCCTTCTCGAAGGGTGGGCTGCGCCCCCAGGCTCATCGACTGCTTTTATTCTATGGACTGGGGGAAAAGACTCCAAACAGCTTTGGTAAAGGTTTGTTTTGTCCTTCAAAACACAAGATGAAACTCGGTTGGTGTCCAGTGAAGAGTCTTCTTAAGGAAAAAAGTAAGCAGAAATACAGGATGGAGAGGCCAAATGAGAAAAAGAACCTGAGTCACAGCTGACACAAGCACAGTGTGAGCCACCCACAAACTACTTTTGCAGGTGGGGTGGGAGCGGCGTTGGGGACATCTCAAAAGCAAGATATTTGCCTTTTACCTGAAGGCCAGGAAACAGTCTTTCCTCCTCCTGCTCTGCCTTTCCTATCAGGCTATTGCATCCAGTTGACAGTTTTTTATTTGTTTGTTTGTTTTAGGGAAATGGTTTGAGTTACTGGAAAAAAAAGTTTCTGGAGTTATAAACTGGTACTCAGCAATAGTTGAAACAAATAGGATGCTAAGTGGATCAATGAAAAGTCTGGAAGACTTTTAAATGTTGGTGTTTCCTCAGAAATCCATTCATTGAGTTCTTTTGACTCTGCGTAACCTCTTCCCCCATCTCAACCAGCTTTGGTAAGGAATAATTAACAAATAAAAATTGTTCATATTTATGGTGTACGATGTGTTTTTTTAAAGAAAAACGTGTTATGCTTCACAAATTTGCCTGTCGTCGTCAGCAGGGGCCATGCTGATCTCTGCGCTGTTCCAAGTTCAGGGCATGTGCCGCCAGAGCAGGCCCCGAAATGTGCCGTTCTGATGCATGCACAGGGCTTGTGTTTTAAAGATGTGGAGAAATTAGGGGTTACATAGATAGTTGTAGTTACATTTTTCCTCTGATTATGAAAGAAGTATAAGTTTATTATAGAAAATAAAGAATAAAAATGAGAAACCCCCTTAATCTGCAAACTTTCAGAGATAAGCACTTTAAAATACTTTTCAGTTTCTTTTTCAAAAACAGCATCATCCTATATATACTGTTTTTAGAATCTGCTTTCCACTTATATCATGAATGTTTATTTGGCTTATTTAAAAAATCTTGTTATTTTATTTTTCTGTGTGTGTGTGTGTGTGTGTGCTGGGAGTAGGGTCAAAAATCTTGTTATTAATAGCTGCAAAGAGTTCCACCACACAGATGTGGCTGGGTCTGTTTGACAACGTATCACATGGATAATCTACTGCAACCATGTGTGTTGGAAAAATGAAATTTGTTACAGGAATGGAAATAATACCAAACAACATAGGGGAAAGTAATTCATATGAATTAATTTTAACTTTGACTTTGGAATGTAGCTAACACAAATACCCTCCCTACATTGAGCCTGTCTCTGACCACACTCCTGCCCTCCTCCCTCTGCACCACCCATCATCAGACTTGAGTGAGGATCCTTCTGGATCAACAGGAAGTGGGGGAAGTCGTGGATTATACGATGTAATCTGAGGAAATGCATATCATCTCTTCCAGCTTAACCCAGACGGATGAAATATTTCCATCAATAGATTCATTCCTGGCCAGGTGCAGTGGCTCACACCTGTAATCCTAGCACTCTGGGAGGCCGAGGTGGGAGGATCTCTTGAGGTCAGGAGTTCAAGACCTTGTCTCTACTAAAAATAGAAAGAAATTAGCCGGACAACTAAAAATGGAAAAAATTAGCTGGGCATGGTGGTACACGCCTGGAGCCCCAGCTACTTGGGATGCTGAGGCAGGAGGATTGCTTGAGCCCAGGAGTTTGAGGTTGCTGTGAGCTAGGCTGATGCCACAGCACTCTAGCCCAGGCAACAGAGCAAGACTCTATCTCAAAAAAATAAATAGAAACTAGATTCATTCCTGAGGGTCAATGAATTAGGGTCCTGTCCTTTAAGAAATGTAAATACCCCTGGGAAGGGCTAGTGTGTGTATAAATCATGGTCAGTCTTTAACCCTTCAGAATTTGTATAACTGGTAACTTTCCTTTACTCAGAGGGTCTTTAACAGAACCAGAGCATAAAATCCTTAAAGGTGCAGAGCTCTCTATGAGCCTGGAAGGGTATGGAGCAGGAGGCCAAAATTTTGAAGACATACCTTTCCAGTTTGGATCCCTGATGCTCTTGGATAGTTAAGATTTGGAGGGAATAAAGAAAAGAGTCCCAGGGAGATCAGCAGTTTGTGCTAAGCGTGGCATCCCAGGGGTGCTTTCTTGTCTCCACTCTGGACTCTGTCCTGCTTCCTCTCAACTCTGAACCTGGCAGGATTCAGCCTCCATCTCACCCTACTCCCCACCTTATTTTGAATTCTTATCTTAATCACACCATCCATCTTCAGCTGTTGAAGGTTAAGCAACTTTTGTTTTCTCTCTTACCTTTCCAGCCAAAGGAGTCTTGCTGCTTTTTGCCTCTGGACTGTTTCCTAGATCCTTGCCCTCTTCCCCAACCTTAGGACAACTGCTTGGGTTTAGGGCACCCCAAGTCTCCAATCCAACCTCAAATGTTGCCAGAGGGTCTTTCTGATGGTGGCACTGATTATGCCACACCCATGTCTTCTATGATGCTCAAATCTTCAGCATGACACACAACGATCTTCCCAACCTGGGACTCACTTCTTTGGACCTTATTCTCCAGCCACACCAGGTTACAAGCCTTCCCTAACATCCCTTGCACACAGGCTGCTCCACCTTTGCATGCTCCTCCACATGACTTAAATGGGGTTTCCAGTCTCGGTTTGGCAAACTCTCATTTTTTCTTCAGGAGTACATCAAATGACATCCCAGTAACTTGGATTTCATTGTTTCTTCCCTTGAGTTCCAGGAACTTGGCATAATTGTCTGTCTTCCCACCTGGCATGTGAGCTTCTAAGGGCAGGGACCCATCCCTGTGTTCAGCATGGTGTCAAAGCCAATAGACACTCAACAAATGCTTGTTGAATTAAATAGTTGGTGCTCACAGTTCGCATTTCATATGGTCTGATACACTGCCTGGATTGTAGTCCTTTCATGTGTATGAGGTGTGACCAAACCTTGATATGACTCATGATTTAACAAGCATACCAGAATTTATATATCCAAATGAGGGCTGCTTCCTTCAGTCTTCTCCTTGTAAGACTGGAAACTTAGTCCAGCGACGCTGTCATTGTGCAAAACACTTTTGGAGCACCTCTCTTGGAAATAATTTTGGCATCTATAGCACTTTCTTTTCAATATTTTCCACGGGAGCAAACGTTTTTCATTAATTCAGCATTCATCACGCACTTGTCTGTCCCAGGACCAGGCTGGTGCTGGGTGAAAGATAAGATAAATCAGACATTTATCCAGTCTTCAAGGAAGTTTCTGTTTGGCAAGGGAGATAAGATCTGGGCAATCTCTGCGATACAAGGTTAAGGTATAATGCTCCAGAAGAAGTTGGATTTGATTTTTGGAAAAAGCCAAAAGTCCTTTGGTTTCAGCCTCCCAACCAGGTGGATGACAGGGCTACATGAGAACATGCTGCTTTAAGCCAATTTCGCCCGCAGGTTCACGAACAGGAGCCCGGCGTGTTTCCAGCACCCTTCTTCCCCAACGAGACTCAGTTCGTTTGGCATGTCTGTCTAAAACCCAGACCCACTTTACAGCGGAGCTCTTCTGCACAGCGCGTCTTCCCAGCTAGGTTACAAGGCCTTCTAGGGTAGGTACCGAGGTCTCAGCCCTCAGTATCCTCACAGCGTCTGGCGGACACAGCCTGCGTGTTGGATAAATGTGCACTGAGCGACTGAGCCCAAAAGGTGTCTCACGCCACGCCGCGCGCACTTCACACTCGGTGCCCTTTCTCCCTCTGGTTTACTCCCCTCAGCGACAGCTTTGCAGACCCGCAAGAGACCGGAGGGAACAACTGGAAGGGCTGAAGCCGGGAGGGCCAGCGTGGGGGCACCGGCGGCGGATCCTGGAATGGAGCCCGGAGTTCCTGTTTCCTGGTTCCCGGCGCAAGTGCCGCGCGGTGGGAGCGCGGGGAGGGGGCAGCGCTTCCTGCGCCCGCCCCGGCCTCGCGCGGACTCGGGCCGAGGGGCCCGGCCGGCAGCCCGACCCGAGGCGGCGGGGCGCGGGCCAGGGCCGCGTGCGCCAGGGACACCCCCGCCCCGGCGAAGGGGAAGGTTTTCGGCTCCGGGAAAGGGAGCCAGGATCCGCCGGGAGGGGCAGCAGCAGCGGGCGTGGGGAGGTGGAAAGAGGCGGCGCTGAGCGGCCGGAGGGAAGCCAGCGCGCGGGGAGCCGCGGTCGAGCGGAGGGTCCGCGCCGCGCCGCCCCCGGCCCCGCCCCGCCGCAGCCCGCCCGCGGCGCAGTCTCCTCCCCGAGGTGCCGGTGGCCGGGCCGCCACTCCCTCCGGCTCCCTCCCTCAGCTGCGCGCATCCCATGCCAGCCCTCATTCCGCACATTCCAGGCGTCCTCCGCGCAAACTTGAGGCCAGGGGGTGGGGAGGGCCCGCGGCTCCCAGCTCCGCCGCCGCCGTCGCCGCGTCCCGTCAGGTGAGTGGCGCCGGCCCCGCCGCCCTCCCGGGGGCCGCCGGCCGCTCGCGCCGCGTGCTCGGCCGCTCGTGCTTTCCGCCGCCGGCGCTCCCGGCCCTCCGCCCGCTTCCCTCCCGCCGCTCCCGGCGCCCGCTCCGTGCGCCCGCGCTCCCTTTCCCGGTTGACTCACTCCTGCAGGAATAGGGATCTCCCCGTCTTCCCGGCAGTCCCATTCTGGGAAAACTCCTCCCTCCGCGCGCGCCGCTCCGCGCCCGGGCCGGCGGCCCTGCCTGCCCCTGCCCTCCCGGCCGCTCCGGCCGCAGCCCGCGGCTCCGCGCGCTGACGCCCCGTGGTCCCCGCAGTGCGCTCGCCGAACCGGGACTCAGCGGAGCCGCACGGGAGGAGTTGGAGCTGCGAGCGGACTCCCGGGACCTGACTTGGAGCGCCCAGCCACCCTCCCGCACTCTGGGACCGGTAAGGCGGCGGGGCGGGAGGACCGGGGACTTTGCAGGACTTTGCCAGAGTGCAGGCGTCTAGTGTGGTGCGTGAGACTCTCTCCAGGGACAGACTCGGAGAAGAGCGGGCACGTGGAGGCGGCGCGGCCGAGGATGGGAGCAGCAATGCGGACTCCACGGCTGGGGGTGGGGGTGTGTACCGGGGACCTGGGGGGAAACGGAGTCCAGGCTGCTACAAGGACTAGAGAGGCAGAACCGAGAGCACCAGCGACACGGGAGACCCTTTTGGGTCTGGAAAAAAGAGCCCCGGGGGTAGGTGTATGCCTGTTCTAAGTGCTAAAGCCATGATGTGAAAGTGGGGGCCTCTGCAAGGGGTCCCCCGCCCAGGGCTGCAGAAGCTGTTGGGTTCCCCGATGGGGACTCGTGAATCAAGGGGACAGAATTCCCAAGCCCGAAGTGAACGTTTCCCAGTGGGCAGCCCAGGGGCTGTGCACACGCACACGCACACGCACGCAAGGGGCCTCTGGTGAGGGAGTGCACGTGATGGCCGACTGTGCCCGTCTCCCCGGTTCGGGTGTATGTGAGGGTGATATCTCTTCCCGTATGACTCACCTCGGCTCCCAGTAGGCGTGTTTGTTTGTGTGGATGTGAATGACAGAGTGTGCATGTGTTTCTACTTGAGAGGGGCTGTCTGCCTGGAAGCGCGTGTGTCTGTGAGTAGGTGTGCGATGCCGCGTCTCTGAGTACCGCTCTCTGTGAGCATGTTGGCTCTGGCTTTGACTGTTCTTCCTCCTGCATAGCTGCTGGCAAGAGACAGTGTCTCAGACTGCTTGTGTGGGGATGGCGTGACTGTGGTTGTTGGAGTGTGTGGCCCCATGCTCCATTCCCCCTAGACGGGGCAGACCGGAGGAGGCTGTCTACACCTGCCTCTTCCAGGCAGCTGTCCTTCACAGGGAGATGGATCCTGTGGCTGCAGGAATGGTTCGGAAACAAGCTGGTAGAAGGCTGAGGGAAGTTGAGATCTTTGCCATTAGGTGGTGGGATGGGTGGATGGTAGTGGGAGTTGGGAATGTTTGTGGGGTGGACCCCCCAGAAAGAGGAGACCATTCAGAATCTTGAGACTTGTGTAGATAGTGCTTTTACGTTGGCCTCAAGGACAAACAGATAGGGATGTATAGCAGCCTCAGCTACCTGCCACCGGTTCACTTCTCCTTGAGCTGACCAGGTAACCCGATGGAAGAATCTCACTCTTTACGACTAGCTGGACTGCCCAACACTTCCCGTGGGAAGAGGCATGAGCAGCCCCCGTGCGAGTGCTTCTGTGTGGATGTGATGTTTAGGGCTTCTTGGAAGGAAGGAGCAAGGAACTGTCTCAGCAGGTGGGGCTCTGGTCCCTGCTCCCCCATCCACCCCGAGGATATGGATGTTCTGGTGGAAACACCTCATCCTCTCACCTGCTCAGGCCAGGTGTGTAGCTGGTCTAAAAGCAGCATCGATGGAGAAGGAAGGGTTCAGATTTGGGGTCAGATAGACCTGGATACAAATCTTGACGGTCACTCACTACCTGTAAGTCTCAGGCTCAGTTTCCTGGTGAGTAATAGAGGGGTAGGGGGCTAATTAATATGTATCCAGAAAGTTGTGAAAATTCAGTGTATGCAAAGCACCTAGCACATCCTAGGGACTCCACAGGTATTGTATCCAATGTTTCCTCAGCTTATTTCAGCAAGGAACCTCTTTTTTTCCTAGGGATTAGAGTTTTTTGAATTAGTGTTTGTCAGAATACCCTTTGAGAAACCCTGCCCTATTTATTCATTATGTTTATTTAGCAGCCTGAACTGAGCATTTCCTGTGGGCCAGGCCCTGCCATGTTCTTTAGGAGTCCATGGTGGCCAGTGGCCCAAGTAGAGGAGTGGGGCGGGCAGGGCTTTGTCACTGGGAAATACGGAGTCTCCAACTCCTGTGTTCTAATTCCAGTTCTGCCTTGGCATCAGGGTGAACTTGCTGAATATTATTGGATACTCTGATGTCAGCACCTAACTCCCTCATTTTAAAGATGGGGAAACTGAGGCCACTAGAGGGTCAGTAACTTGCTTAATGTCGCATAGCTTATGAGCGGCAGAGCTGGGACTAGAAGCCCTTGCTCTTTGCTTTGCATTCTGTCTCCTGCTCTGTGGATCGCAATGCTCAGACACCCTCCAGTTCCCTCACCTGCCTTCATCCCACCAGTGTGGAGGCTGGAGCAGGCCACCCGTCCAGAGCTCAGATAAGGTGGTCTGGCAGAAACACTCCCCTCTGTCCCAGCAGAAGGAACACAGCTGACCCTGAGGCTGGAGGGGCCCTCTGGTCTTTAAGAGACACCCTCCTTTCTCCTTGATGGGCTGGCTGCTCATTACCATGCTGAGTGGAGAAGGGTCTCCTCATTTTTTTAGATCTCCAGGGATGCAAATGTCACAACCTCCTTTGGCTTCCATTCTGGAGTCTTGCGCCTCCCTGTGACTGTCACAAAGCAATGAGTATTGCCAAGCCTGTGGCTCTTCCTCCTCCTTCCCAGTAGAAGTGGAGGACGTTGGTCTCCAGCTTTGGTCCTTGTCTTTCCTGTAGTTGAGGTCAGTGCAGTGGCAGTTGAAAATTCAGGCTTGGAAGGGTGGCTTTACCTTGCCTGTCTTCCTGTGCCCCCATGACCCTTTGTTGGCAGGGTTGGGACCACAGCTCCCTTTAAAGCTCTGAAATTGGAGCTGAACAGCTGCTCTCCAGCAAGGGGGGGTTGTGAGGGGGCTGGAACCAGCCAAGGGGCCCAGGTGGATGTGGGGGCAGGGTAGGGCTTCGTCACAGGGGAGCACAGAGTCTCCAGCTCCTATAGTCTAATTCCAGTTTTGCCTTGACCTCTTCTGAAATGACAGTTTGTCCTTTGTTTTTGATTTTTCCGGCTAGATATTGGGGAGATTCTAATCACACCTGTGTGACCTGGCTGTGGGGCCTTCACCTAGTAGGGACTGAATCTTTGGGAAATTTTCCACTAAAACTCTAGTCTCTAAGATCCGTGCCCGCGTCCTCCTGCATTTACTATACACAGGCTCCTGGAAAGGCAGGGGGATGGGCCAGGCTCCCCTGTAGCTGGGGCCAGCTCCTTGGCGTGGTGTGGCCCCCTTGGGTGGGGACTCTGCTTCCTTTGACCCAAACTTCATGGGAACAATAGACTTCAGAGGAGTCACCAGGGGCAGGAAATGGGAGCTGTGCTCAGGCTGGGGCGACCCTCCTGGGGGATGGGATTGCATATCCGGTAGAGCACTAGGGGCTGTGCTGAGGCTCTGGGGAGGGGCTGATGACACACAGGGTGGGCCTCTGGGGTGGGGCTCTCCTCTGAGGGGCTGTTGACTCAGAGTGAAACCTGAGCTCTCAGAGCCCATTCTGTGGCTGAGTGTTCTGCTTTGTGTCTCTCTGGTGTTTGTCTGCCAGCCTTCACTTATGCCAAGCTCACCTCTGCCAGAACCTTCTCTTCCTCTTCCCTTCAATCCCCTGAGATGTCTCCGTGGATCATCCTGGCCAGGATAAAAGGCTAGTGTTGTTTCCTCCTGTCCGATCTCCACCTTGGCACTGAGCCTTGAATGATGGCTGCTGGGGTGCGATGCTGAGCAGAGGTCTGGGTAGGGGGTCAACAGGCCTGGGGCAGCTGGACAACACGAAGGGGTTTCTTTCTTTTTTCTTTTTGTAGGGACAGGGGTCTCACTATGTTGCCCAGGCTGGTCTTCAACTCCTGGCCTCCATCAATCCTCCTGTCTCAGCCTCCTGAGTAGCTGGGACTATAGGCATGCGCCACCATGCCCCACAGGAAGAGATTTCTTTAGCCACAGTCAGAGCAAGATAGGCTAGAGGAGATCCCGGTCTCAGATAGGTGCTGGAATGTTCTAGGAGGCAGTGGTCTCTTATCTTGCCTCCCTCTTTGTGTGTTTAGACCAGACTTGGTGAGAGGGCTGAAGCTGCTTTGGGGGAAGTGAGAGTCAGATCACCGGGAACTGCTTTTCATGAGTTCAGGTGGCCAGACTCGCAGATCAGGTCAGGGTCCTGGGAGAAGCCACGAGAGTGACCGCAGGAATGCTGCCAGGGTCTGGGAGGAGGATAGGGTGGTGGAGAAAATACATACTGTCCTGATTTATTTCTTCAAGGGGGCAAGGTAGGGATCCTGGAAATGGCAGACTGCTCAGCTTCTTATTGGCCCCTGCCCAATTCTAGGTCAGAATTGTGAACAAATAATCTTCAGAGACTTTGAAAATAAAGCTGAGATAACTAGGAGCCAACACGCATTCACTCTATCAAGTCTGGGCAAAAAATATCTAATTTGAGTGGAGGAATGTTCAGTAAGGATTTTCAGCCCAATGATTTTCTTGGGTATGAGAGAGAGATGTGATCTGGCTGCTGGAGGAGTGGTGGACATGTAGCTGGTCGAACCTGGGGCACTGAGCTCACGTCACCTTGGGGAGGTGTCCAGTCATACGCCACAGAGCCCTCTCTTTGTCTTTGTCTTTGATGGACATTTCCATAGATGTGAGCCCCTCACGAGAGCCTGTGTGGCCCATATCCTCTGTTTCTCTCATTTTTCTGGGAGTTGAGGATAGCAAACATTGAGTGACAGAGGCAGGATTCAAAATCATCTCAATTGTCTATAATGCTGCAGTTAAGTAGAAAGCTGAGATATAAAAGATATTTTTTCTAACTCTTAAAACTAATACATCTTCATTGTAGAAAATTTGGAAAGCAAAGGAATTCATAAAGGAGAAAACAAAGTGGTACATAGGACTACAACTCAGGTATGACTTAGTATTTTTTAGGTCAATGTCCCTCCAAATTTGTGTTTGTGCAAATCTGTATATTTTAACACAATTGCAATTATATTCTATCTAGTTTTTTCCCTACTGAACATTACATAATAATACCTTATGTCATATAAAATTATTCAAAACCATAGTTTCAAAGATCTGAGTAACATTATATGAATATACCTTAATTTATTTAACTGTGCCCAGCATTGAGCAATATTGAACGTGTATACTTAAGAAGAAATCTAATAGGTTTAAACGCAAAATCCTGCATTTAAATTCAAAACATCAGTTGTATAAATATAGAATAGAGTGGAACTTACTCTCAATTCATGTGGAGGGGAAAAATCTTCAGGGCTTTGGTTGACAAAGGAAGGGGAAGGGAAATGAACATTTATTTTATTAAGTGCCTGCTAGGTGCCAGACATTATTCTAGACATTTCTACCTACATCATCTCATGTAATCCTCATAGCAGCTTTATGAGATAGGGCTTGTTTCCTTGTTTTTGTTTTGTTTTCTTTTCTTAGAGACAGGATCTTATTCTGTCGCCTAGGCTGGAGTGCACTGGCATAATCACAGCTCACTGCAGCCTCAAACTCCTGGGCTCAAGCTATCCTCCTGCCTCAGCCTCCTGAATAGCTAGAACAACAGGTATGCCCCACCACGCCCAGCTAATTTTTAAATTTTTTGTAGAGGCAGGGTCTTACTATGTTGCCCTGGCTGGATTTGAACTCCTAGCCTCAATCAGTCTTCCTGCCTTGGCCTCCCAAAGTGCTGGGATGATGGCATGAGCCATCGCGCCTGGGCTGTTTTGTTTTTTAACCTCTATAGAAGAGGAAAAAAGTTACATAGAGACTAATGCTGGGGTTGCAGTTTGAACCCAGGTTGCTCTGACTCTCCCTGTCGCCCTAAGCCAGGAGCCTATATGGGCTGGTGGTGTGGTGAGGTCTATGTCAAGGAAAACCTTAGTCCACTGAGCTCTGTGACACTCCACACTGGAAGGTGTGTACATCCTGATCTGTATGTATTGGGCTCACCATTATCATGAGTGTCTGCATAGAGGCTGTATGAAGAATTAGAATCTGCCTGTCATCTGGGTGCTGTCGTTTCTCATTTCTAGGAGGCAGGCCCTTTTTGTAGCAATGGCAGATTAGGTCCATCTGATCTGAAGTCTATTTCATTAGTGGAACTGCAGTCAGCCCTCCATATCTGTGGGTTCCATATCCATGAATTCAGCTAATCCTGGATTGAAAATATTCAGGGGAAAAAACTCTCACAGAGTTCCAAAACAGCAAAACTTGAATTTGCCATGTGCTGAGTACTACATTGAATCCACGAGAATGAAGTACTGTGTAGGCATTGTGTTAGGGATTGTAAGCAGTCAGAGCTGTTCTGTAGTGTATGGGAGTCCCTGGTCATCTAGTGGGTAGGAAAAAAATAAAGTAAAATAAAATAAAAAAAAAATTAAGAAATAAATTTTAAAAGCATCTGGAAGGATATGCAGAGCTTACATGCAAACACCATGCCATTTTATATCAGGAACTTGTGCATCCCTGTTTTTTTTTTTTTTTTTTTTTTTTTTTTTTTTTTTTGAGACAGAGTCTCACTCTGTTCCCTGGGCTAGAGTGCTGTGGCGTCAGCCTAGCTCACAGCAACCTCAAACTCCTGGGCTGGAGTGATCCTTCTGCCTCAGCCTCCCAAGTAGCTGGGACTACAGGCATGCGCCACCATGCCCGGCTAATTTTTTCTATATATTTTTAGTTGGCCAATTAATTTCTTTCTATTTTTAGTAGAGATGGGGTCTCACTCTTGTTCAGGCTGGTTTCGAACTCCTGACCTTGAGCGATCCGCCCACCTCGGCCTCCCAGAGTGCTAGGATTACAGGCGTGAGCCACCGCGCCCGGCCTGCATCCCTGTTTTAACATCTGTAGGGCGTCCTGGACTCAATCTCCCACAGATCCTGAAGGACAACTGTATGCAGAGTTTCTTCATGAAGGACTATGTAGAACTTGTATGCTTTGGAAGAGGTCTGTGCTCTGGTGGGAAATTAGACTAGATGATCTCCAGGGCCACTGCTTCCTGAAAGAGTTTGTGGTCCTAGGTTTCAGCTTCTCTGCATATTAGCAGACGAAGTGTGAAGTGTTTCCTATTGTATATTTTGGGATTCCTGCTGTAGGGAGGTAGTGCTAAACTGCCCCTGGAGCTGGAGGCAAGGCTGGGAGCTGCCAGGTCTGAGCAGCCAGAGGAGGCAGAATGGGGAGATGTAGGAGTGAGTGCCTGGCTCCCTAGTCACCTTTGTCCAGGCTGTCAGGGACCAGCTGCACCTGGGTCCTGCCCTGAGGCAGAGGGACAGGGAAGATGATTCCAACACAGAGCAGTGGCTACGAGTGCAGACTCCAGTGCTGTGCAGCAGAAATGTGATACAGCCAGATAAGTGATTTTAAGTTATCTAGGAGCCACATTATAAAGTAATAAGAAACTAGTAAAATGAATTGTAATAGTATATTTTATTTAACATGCTATGTCTACAATATTATCATTTTAACAAATGATTGGCCCTTTTGTTACGACAGAGGGGTCCATGTGCCATTCTGTGGCGAATGTATTTTGCTCTTACTCTGTAAACCTATCCTGTCTTTCCTCAATAAACTTGGTTCATATTTTTAAAAAATAAAAAAGAAAGCAGTTTTATTAGAGAATAAAAAAACAAAAACGTGATCAATAGTAAACAAATTGATGAGGTGGTTCACATTTTTTTCATACAGAGTGCTGGGAATCCCATGTGTATTGTACACTTAGCATATCTGAATTCAGACTAACCACGTTTCGAGAGCTCAGTAGCCACATGTGGCTGGTGGCTGCTGTTTGGAGAGTGTAGCTTTAGAGCCAGCCTGCCTGGGTTTGAATCCCTTTTCTGCCACTTAACAGCTGTGTGATCTGGGCAAGTTATCTAACTGTAGTGCTTCCCCTCTGCAGAATAGGGATAATAGTATTAATAGAACCGACCTCATACAGTTGATGTGAAGATTAAATGAATTAATATTTGTAAAGTGCTTAGTTCTTTGCCTTGCACAGACTAAGCACTGTATAAGTCTTTGTCAAATAAATGACCTAGATAGTTCTTAAGAACTATACAAGCTGGAGTTTGTAAGAGGGAAAGAACAGTGGTGTGCTTGGAAAAACCCGAGTAGAGTGGCCCTGTGACATTTCCGGTAGGCTATGCCTATACCACAGTAGTTGTGCATGATAAAAGTGATTTTACATCAGAAGAACCTAATCTCCTAATTGCTGCAAAGAGAGCCTGCCTTCTGGAAGTGAGAAATGACAGCTCCCTAATGATGGGACAGGTTCTAATACCTCAGCAGGTGTGTCCTGAGCATCTGTCTGCCTGGGGCCTGGAACTGTGTCGGGTGGGTGTGCAGGAAGCAAAAGCATCCTCCGAAATGCACCATCATAAATTGCATGACCCCATGTTGGAATGGGAGTCACGTCACTTCCAGCACTTGGAGGTTTAAGCAATAGTTGCTGCTTATGCAAGAGAAGAAGTAAAGCTGTGCCAGTGGCCTCCCATACCCTCCTCAGAACACTGCCCGCCCCAGCACGGCCAGCTCTCCTCTCTCGGCATCAGCCCCCTCTGCTTGCATCTGCCCTCAGCCAATCCACAGCAGCCACAGAGCACCCACTGGGTGCCCAGCACTGTGCTAGGTGCAGCAGTGAGTGTGGAATGAAAGACTTGGTCCCTGTCCTCAAGGAGACTTGCTACCCAGCAGGGGAGACAAACTGTGGATAGCTAATGACAGTAACCTGCAGGGTGAAAGAAGGGCTAATTAGGGCACAAACAGGTGCTGGTGGGGGTGCCTGGTAAGGGGTAATTCATTCTGGTGGGGCCAGGAGGGGTCAGGGAAGGTTCCTGGAAGAGGAGGCACTCAAGCTGGCTTTGAGGATGGACAGGGTTTTGATAGCTGTGTGTGTGAGTGAAAGAGAGGGAGAAATATTGGTGAGAAGACAGAAAATGTAGTGATTTGAGGGCTATAGTCTTGAATCAATTAGAGGAGGGGGAGATAAGTCAGTTTTATAAATGAGGTGGATTTGAGCTGGGTCCTTTGGGCAAGATAAGGAGGGCTTATTTTAAATTTATTTTAATTTGCATATAGCAAAATGGACTGTTTATGATGTACAGTTTTATGTGTTTGGACAAATGCACAGAGTTGTGTATTGACCTCTACACTCATGGTGCAGAACAGTTCCATCCCCCACACAGTTCTCCCCTGGGCTGCCCCTTTGAGGCCAGTCCCTCCCCTCCCCCGCAAGCCCATCCCCGGCAACACTGACCTGTTCTCCACTCCTGTAGTTTTGCCTTCTCAGGAATGCAGTGTAAATGGCCTTGCACAGTGTGTGGCTTCCTAAGTCTGGCTTCTTTCACTCACCATAATGCCTTTGAATCGTCCAAGTTGTCACGTATCAATAGTTTGTTCCTTTTTATTGCTGAGTAGTAGTCCATTGTGTGTATGTACTGCAGTGTGTCTGCCCATCACTAATGGAAGGATGTCTGGGTTGTTTCCAGCCTCTGTTGATTATGAATAAAGCTGCTGTCAGCGTTTGTGTACGTGCTTTTGTACGAACGTGGGCTTTCATTTCTCCTGGGTAAATACCTAGGAGTGGGATTGCTGGGACATGTGTTATGTGTATGTTTGATGCTTTCAGGAACTGCCAGACTGTTTTCCAAAGCATACCATCTTCCATTCCCATCAGCAGAGTGTGAGAATTCCATTGCTTCATATTCCTGCAGCACTTGGTATTGTCAGGTGGTTGGTGGCTTTTTTCCTGTCATTCTGGGTGTGTAGTGGAATCTTATTTGTGGTTTTAAGTTGCATTTCCCTAATACCTAATGATGTGTAACATCTTATTATGTGCTTATTTGACATTTGTATAACTTCTTTGGTGAAATGTCTGTCCAAATCTTTTGCTCATTTTTCTTGATTGTTTTGAGAGTCCTTTAATATTCTGGATATAAGTCCTTTGTCAGATACGTGATTTATAATTTTGGGGGGAAAATTCATGTGAGGAGAAAATCTGCAAAAGATAATTGATGGGTGTGAGGAGCTCTGAAAGTGAGGCAAGAGTGTGGCGTTTTTGGTTTTGGTCTTTCTTCAAGCACAAAAGTGGGACCACAGCTGAGGAGTGGGGCACATCTAGAGAATGACCTATGAAAAAGAAGAGAGGCCGGGTGCAGTGGCTCACACCTGTAATCCCAGCGCTTTGGGAGGCCAGGGGTTCGAGACCAGCCTGGGCAACATAGCAAGACCCCCAACTCTAAAAAATAAAATTAGCCAGGTGTGGTGGTGTGCGTCTGCAGTCCCAGCTGTTCAAGAGGCTGAAGTGGAAGGATAACTTGACCGGGAGTTCGAGATTGTAATGAGCTATGATTATACCACTGCACTCCAGCCTGGGTGGCAGAACAAGACCCTGTCTCTTGAAAAGAAAAAGGAAGAAGAAGAAGAAAAGAAGAAGAACAGGGCCTTCCATGAAGTTCAGTTCCTGGCTTCAGAATAAGAGGCACAGCTGGGCATCTTGGTTTTTTGAGCATCCTCCTGGCTGGCTGGCCGGCCTGGTCCACTCCTCATGGCCTGCTGGGTCAGGTTGGGCTGGGCCCATCCAGAAAAACAAATGGTGCCCAACCTGGGTTTCAGCCATTTCCATGGCCTTGTTTCCAGACCTGTGACCATGCACTCTGGAATGGGAGTGGGGGTGATTGCCAGGCCTGCTGGAGCAAGCCGCTGGGTGTGTGACTGTGCAAGAGATAATCAGTGGGGTGAGTTTTCTGGGTCGGGGTGGGTCCGCTGTGATGGTGCCCTCAGCCTAGCCTCTGGGGCTTTGGGCTATCAGCAGAGTTTCTAGAGCGTCACAGTCCTTGTCCACATCCACAGTCCCCATCCCTGTCTGGGCAGGGTAGCTCGGCAATAGAACACTTCTGTGAAAAATGACCAAAGCTAGGGTGGGTGCTGCCTCCTGCCTCTTGTCCAAGCTCAGTCCAGCTGTCCAGATGCTGGAGTCTTCATTCTTCCCAGGGACAGACCCTTTTCCAGAGGTGACTGGGGCCTATGGCAGGATGGGAGAGCAGAGCTGAAGAGTCCTGCCTTTCTGGAGCTACCAGTGCCTGCCTGCTTCAGGGCACTGCCGGGCTGCCTGTGGCTCCCTGATGCTGGGTCCTGGAGGGTCATTCCAGGTGCTTAGAGACCCTGCCTGCCTCCTCCTCCCTGGGCAGAGTGTGTGCTGAGCCCCGCCCGCATGGCTGTGCTGCATGGGCACCTGGCTTGGGCTGACCTCTGGTCCTGGCAGGATGGGGACAGTCCTGTTATCTCTGGGAGAGCAGCTGATTCAGGGCAAACCCACCTTAAGGCTGGGGAACAAGCATTGTCCCTGGCTTTGATGGGATTCCTTCTGTTAAATCGGCTATTTTGAGATCTGAATTTCCTAGGACATACCTGCTTAAAGTGAAGCCACTGGTTTGGTTTGGTACCCTTGCCCCTTGAGTGCTATACTTTGTAACTTTTGCTTCATTTGAGAACCCTGAAGAAAGGCCACAAGAGAAAAAAAGTACAAGGCTTACTCTCCCCACCTTTTTTGGGGAAAAAAAAGTATATATATACAGAGAGAGAGAAAGAGAGAGACTTTATTTTTTTTGAGCAGTTTTAGGTCTGCAGAAAGTCCAGTTCCCATATTTACATTCTTCCCTCCCCAGTTATTCATATTATTATCATCTTACATTAATGTGGTACAATTCATTGCAATTGATGAATATGGATACATTATTATAGTCCGTAGTTTACTTTAGGGTTCCCTCTCTGTGTTGTACATTCTATGGGTTTTTTCCACAGGCGTCATGAAACGTACCCACCATTACAGTACCATACAGGGTAGTCTCACTACCCTAAAATTCCACTGTGCTCCACCTGTTCCTCCCTCCCTCCCTCCTCCCAACCCCTGGCAACCACCAATCTTTTTACTGTCTCCATAGTTTTGCCTTTTCCATAATTGCATACCGTAGTCTTTTCAGATAGGCTTCTCTCACTTGGCGGCGTGCATTTAAGTTTCCTCCACGTCTTTTTATGGTTTGATAGCTCATTTCTTTTTTTCCCTGAATAATATTCCATCTGCTCTCCTCGCCTTTTCCTTTGGTAAATGGAGGCACGGAGGCCCAGCGAGGGAAAGTGAGGAATCTGTGGCAAAGCTGAGCTTGGAGTCTAATTCACGTTCCTCCACAACTCCATGACCTGTTTCCAGGGTCCTCTGTGCCAGGCACTGTGCTGGGCCTAAAGCAGGGAGGGCCTCCCCCACCCCTGAACGCCCCCCCTTGCGGTGACCTTTGGACTAGGCCTGCAGACACCCACGCCCTGGCTGCTCAGAAGGGGTGGCTGGAGGGCAGGGTCCCGGCCTCCCCTCCTGGGGCTGGGTGTGTCCCCTACCCTGCTGCCCCGGCCTGGGGGCTGGGCTTGGAGCCTGGAGCCACTTAGGAATCTTCCCCCTTTCTCTAATCTGCCTCCCACATAAGATTCCTGGGCTGGTCTCTCCACCTGCTGACTTATTTCCCCATGTCTTCCTTCATTCCTTCTGTTCCTTCCTTGAACCCACAGCTTGAGTGGCCATGACCATGAATGTGTGAGGAGCCCTGGGCTCTGTGGATTGGATTTAATCCTCACAACAGTCACATGAGGAGATAACATTATTCCTGAAGGGTCGGAGTCTCTGACCTTTGCTCCGAGGCACCCTTACCCTGGGAAGGATGGGGCCTTCTTTCTCCCACCTCCTCCCCAGGACGAGAGTCCTACAGAGAAGCCGGGTGTGAGGGAGGCCTCAGCTGAAGGGTGGTGCCCGCCCCCCACCGTGCTGTTCTCTAGGGGCTTGACTGCTTTGTCTCACTGGCCAGCCGCTCTGGGCCTGAGACCCGGATCTGGGGAGGTCCGTGAGTTGCAGGACAGCCACATAACATAGTTGGTAAGAAGTGGGTTTTAGGCCGGGCGCGGTGGCCCATGCCTAAAATCCTAGCACTTTGGGAGGCTGAGGCGGGTGGATCGCTCAAGGTCAGGAGTTCGAAACCAGCCTGAGCAAGAGCGAGACACTGTCTCTACTAAAAATAGAAAGAAATTAATTGACCAACTAAAAATATATAGAAAAAATTAGCTGGGCGTGGTGGTGCATGCCTGTAGTCCCAGCTACTTGGGAGGCTGAGGCAGGAGGATCGCTTGAGCCCAAGAGTTTGAGGTTGCTGTGAGTTAGGCTAATGCCACGGCACTCTAGCCTAGGGAACAGAGTAAGACTCTGTCTCAAAAAAAAAAACAGTGGGTTTTAGCCTAGGTCGTGTGACTCTGAGGCTGCTTTAAAGTATACCAGACTTCCTGCTGTCCCATGCCCAGAGCTTTGCCCCTCACCTCTAGGACAGGAGGGGCCTGCTCAACATAGAGGGACATCAGGCATGGGGACACCTAGGTTTTGTTTGGTCTTGTTTCGTTTTGAGAAGGGCCCTTTCCTGGCCTCCAGCAAGCCCTGGCCTGGCGTTCTTAAGTCACATTGGTGTCTCTTCTTTCCAGTGAAGTATGTGGCCCAGTCCAGCCCAATCCAATCCACTTTTCTGCTGGGTTGTTTCCCTGTCCTTCCTTTCATCCCTAGGGACTCACCTGGAGAATTTCCGGTCTTACCTCTCTTCATTTCCTGCTGTACCCAGGCCATTTCCCTTTGTCCTTTGTATTTGGGGCCCAGGTTCCCCTGCGGTGCCTCCTCTCTTCTATCCACATCTTCTTATTCCCTTCTATCTCCCGGTACCCTTTTAAATTAAAAATTGTAGTGGCCAGCCATGGTGGTTTACGCTTATAATCCTAGCATTTGGGGCGGTCGAGGTGAGAGGACGGCCAAGTGGACAGTTCGGTGGCATTACGTACATTCAGTGTTGTGCCGCTGTCACCTCCGTCCACCCGTCTCCGTGTCGTCCTCCCAGACAGAAACTCTGCCAGTTAAACAGTAGCTCTCCATTGTTGTTTTTATTAACAGAACTCCCCTCCCCCCAGCCCCTGGGAGTGTCTGTTTTATTTTCTGTCTCTATGAATTTGCCTCTTCTAGAAGTGGAATCAAGTTGTACGGTATTTGTCTTTTTGTGTCTGGCTTATTTTGCTTAGCATGATGTTCTCAAGGTTCATCCAGGCTGTAGCCTATGTCAGAATTTCATTCCTTTTTAAGGCTGAATAATATTTCATTGTATGGATATACCACATTTTGTTGATGTCTGTTGATGGACATTTGAGCTGTTTCTACCTTTTGGCTATCTTGGTGCCTTTTGACATTTTTCTCTCCACCAGGCCTTGAGCTCAGCATTGTTAAAATCCTCCCTCTCGCCCAAGATGTTTACCTATAATGGTTTAATATGCTGCTCTCCCTAGGCGCAGTCGGCTCTTGTTACTGGTGGTAGTTATGTTGTATAACGTTGGTGCAAATGCTGAATTAGCACATGCTGAACCATTGCTCCTAGGAGAGATACAGGGTTAGCTTCCTGCGAGCCTGTGGTCGCAACATTTTGTTAGTCGATTAATTTACAACTTTGTTTTATGTATGTTTCTGTTCATAGACACCTTATTTAATATATGTTGTTGATTCATTAACGTGGAACTCATACTTGCAGCCAATAGCACTGTAACTCATGCCTGCACAAAGCTTATCTAAAACATGCATTTTCTCCCTAAGGCACATCACAACCATCATGCACTTGGGAACACTAGACAGCAGTTCAGTGCTTGGGGCCATTTTAAGAAGCAAAATAAAAAAAAAAAAAAATTGTGTCACTAAATAGACCATGAAAAGGACACTTGCTTATGGCATGAGAGCCAAGACCAGTAGGCAAAATGCAGCTTTGTTTGACTTATACTGAGAACATGCACATAAGGCAATTTGAATTTTTGGCCGCTCAGCACATGTGTATGTCTGCAAATGACCGCAAAAGTGCTAGAATATTGATTTTAGGGTTACAAATTTTAGTGAGTGGGCAAATTCGCAAATACAGACTCTGTGGATATTCTGTGATTGATGAAGATTGACTGTCCTTGTATCTTCATAGGTGACTCTGGACCCTTCCCTTGCCCCTGGACAGAAGGACAGTGAGGGCAGGACTGTGTCTTACTTGACTTCGTCCCTGCTTTAGAGTCCGTTCTGTGTTGCTATCACAGATTATCACAGACTGGGTAATTTATAAGGAACAGAAATTTATTTCTTACAGTTCTGGAGGCTGAGAAGTCCAAGGTCCAGGGACAGCACCTGGGGAGGGCCTTCTTGCTACGTCATCCTATGACGGGAGGTGGAAGAGCAAGAGAGCACTGGAGAGATCAAGAGAAAAGAGCACTGGAGGAGCTGCTAAATGCATCCTTCTATCAGGAACCCACTCTCGCAGTGAGGCATGGATGCATTCAGGGCAGGGCCCTCATGACCCAGTCACCTCTTACAGCCTCACCTCCCAAACCGTTGCACTGAGGAGTAAGTTTCCAACCCAAGGACTGTGGGGGACATGTTCACACCAAAGCAGTACCCAAGGCCTGGCACGTAGCGCATGCTCAACGTGCAATTTTGATTGAGTGACTAGAAGGCACAAAGAGCTGAGCACTAATGGTGAAGTGTTAGGCATGGAAGTCAGCAAAGAGGGAGATCGCTCGGGCTGGGTCACCTGCTCGTCTCCTTCCTAGGAGCAGGCCCTCTCCTCCCCACATGCAGGGCATCCAGTGATGGCCATGGCAGTTGCATTCGTGTAGTAGAAAAATACAGGCCTGAGATTTGGCTCCAGTTCCAGTTTTAACTAGTTTGTGGCTTTTTGGCAAGTCGCTTCTCCTCTCAGGTGAATTGGAGGGCAACTTTCTCCTCTGTGGTTCTTTCCTCCTCGCACAAACCTTGGGAACCCTGCATCCCCCAGCTGGGACCTTCACCAGAGGCTGTGGGAGCCTTGGGGCCCATGCAAAGAAAGAGCCCAGAGAAACTTCTCTGGCTCCCCTCAGTGGCCGGTCTAGGGTCTGGTGCCCCTCTCTGTTACCCTTCACATCTAACTTGCATCCCTCGTGCTGCAGAGTCAGACCATTTCCCCTTCCTGTTGTCCACAGAAGTGTTGGTGAAATAGGTCAAAGCAGCGTGGTAGGCAAGAGGTGGCTGCTGCAGGAAAGGGCTTCAGGGCCTCAGCCCGGGCCCTGCCCCTTCCTAGTTCCGGGGCTTGGGCACAGCTCTTCACCCCAGTAACCTCAGCATCTCCCCCTGAGGCAGTATCAGTAGCCTTGAGGGGATGTGGAGGGTGGGAGAAGATGCAGTCAAGTGCTTAGCCCAGTGCCTGGTGCAGGGTTGGCATTTGAAACTGTCTCCTCCTAGTGTTATATTAACGTAGTTCACTCTCTGGGGAGCAGAATGTGTGTGTCCCTCAGTGTCCTGGGCACCTCCTTGACATCCAGGCCTTCCATGAGTGCTGGGCTGCCTGAATCTGTCCTGCAGGGTCGCCTGCCCAGTGCACAGGGCACGCACAGTGGGAGAGGCAGCACGGTGTGCCAGGTGGGCCTCCCACGCGGACCCGGTGCTGCCTGCAGGACAGGTTCTCCTGTCCCGCCTCAGGTCCCCTGTCATCCTCTCCCTCTGTCTAGTTCCTGAGTTTCAGCCAAGCACAGAAGATAATGGACAGGCCAGAGCAGCACTTGCCAAGGCCAAATGAGGAGTTCAGGCGGTCATTTAGAGGTCTCTGTGGACCGAGGCTCAGGACACCCTTCAGGATGGAGGAGGCCTCAAACTGCGCCTGCTGTATGCCCTGTACCTACTTCACCTAAGCCTCTAAGACATCGCAGCACATATCTGATTACATGTCTTTCCAGTCTCTTCCCCCATCCTCCTGTCTAAAGTCTGGGTCTCTTAAGGGCCTAGACCTGTGTTTCCAGAGTTTCATCTGGTGATAGGTACTCCATAGATGTTTATTCATGGGCTGTTGGCAGGGGTTAAATTAGTGCAGAGGCCCACCCTAAGCAGAAACAATGTGAAGGACCTTGGGGTTCAAGAGATGGTGAGTAGACCACAGGAGCTGGAGGGGAGAGGGGATGAGTCTGGAAAAAGGTGAGTCTACTGTCCTAATTTCCCGCTCTTTCTTATTTTAATAATGAAGTCAGGGCAGTGCAGGCTCAGAGACACCCCGAAATGGGGTATTTGCAGAGCTGTCTCATTCTTGTCCTTGCTTTAGTATATCCTCTGCCTCTGGATCCCCAGAGCCCAGTGCAGTGGGAACAGCGTGGGGGGGGCATCTTTTCTGCTCTGAATGTGTTGGATGGGAAGAGCCACAACGCATCCAGTGTAGATGTTCTGTGACCACGATCTCGTTACCTTGGGGCACAGCACCTGGGATGCAGAGACATGACTCCATTGGCCTCGATAACCAAGGCTTGCAGATAAGTCCACCAGCCTGGAGAAGGATTCCTGTGTCGGGATTGAGGCAGAAGGGGACAGGTTTCTATTCTTAACCTGCTCCCGCCCTAAATTCCTCTGGCCAGCCCCCCCACCCCGCCTCCTCTATCCTTATACCTCTGGGACCCACGTACATGGAAGAGTAGGCTAGGTCGCCTGAAGGCCACCCCAGCTTTTCTGATTCCTCCTAGTTGTTCAGTGACAGGACAGTCGCTGGGCTGAGGAGGTGATCCTTTCACAGGGCCCCAGGAAGGAAGCAGGGGAGCAACAGCAGAGGCCGTGGTGGGCAGGACGTCAGGGCCCGCGGCTCAGGCGCTTGTGGCGTGGCTGGAACCTTTAGCCTAGACCCTCAGAGCTCTTAGGATCAGTGGTACGTGGGGAAGAAGGGCCAAGGGAGCTGTTTCTCTCCTGTAATCATGAGACTCAGGCCCTCACCTGTGTCTCCCTCGCTTTCTGGGTGGCCCCGGGCAAGTCTCAGAAACTGAGCTTCAGCCTCCATCACTTGCAGTTTGGGAGTGGGGAGCATGGGGAGCTGGTTGTCACATGTGTTGGCCTCCAACAGGTCAGAGGAATTGTGATAAAAGGAAATGAGGAGTGCGTTTGTCCTTGACTAAGGAAAGGGAATCAGCGGAAGAGTGAACTGCTTAAGGATAACTAACATCCACTACCTACGTTCCCAGCATTGAGCCTTGAGCCAGGCATGGCAGGGGATGCCGTCACTCGAGAGAGAATCTTACTGGGTCTCTAGTTGAATTGTGTATTGCTGTTCTAGAGGGTGGGGGAGCAGCTGGGGCTCAGAGCTCACTGATGGCTGAGGAAGGCTGCTGAAAGGTGGGTTTTGAGAGCGCAAGAGGGGCCAGGTGGAGGAGAGGGTGTCAGGGTGTGAGGCCCGGGTTTGCCACTTTCTCAGAATAGGTCATTTCCCCTCCCTGAGCCTGGGCTTGTCTATTTATAACCTGGGGTCACGATTCCCTTCCTGTCCTGAAAGTGTTTTTGGAGGAGCTTAATGTTCTCATTATTGGGAAGATCTTAATAAAATCCCATAAATTCCTGATCCTTCTGGAAATCCCTGAGTACCCGGCACCTGTGGGCCCTGGGAGGGAGCAGCATGGTGCTGGGGCCTGGGGTTGTGTGGGTAGACCATCCGGGGCTCTGGGTGGGGCTGGGGCAGAGCTAGAGGCCTCTGGGTGAGGCCCCAAGAGCCAAGTCTGGGATTATTTTTACTCCTCTGTTCATGGCGCATGGCCCAGCTTGATGCCATCTGTCCCCCGCCTCCGGCTTTGTGCCTGGCAGGCCCCAGAGGGTCACTATGGAGCAGTTGGGGGAGGAGGAGTGGGCTGCTTCCCTGGGCTGGTGTTGGCGGAGCCCTGTGCCACTGGCCGCGGGGCAGGGCCAGTGCGTGGGAGGTTTGCCTGGTGGGCGGAGGCAGTGGCCAGGCTGCTGGGTGGGAGAGGCCAGCCAGCGAAAGCTGTGGACCAGGAGCAACAAGGCCACACAGGGCTGGGAGCAACTCCATTTCAGTAATGAATCCCATGGCCCAGGGCCTGGAGTGACCTGCTGCCCTGCTTTCCCGGGGACGGGCCCAGTCCTGGGACATGTGGTGCAGGTCCTCAGAAAACCTTGCTTGTGTGGCAGTCTGGCATGAGGAGTCTCTGGTTCTCCCCAGGTCTGGTGTTCTCTGCTGGGCAGCCCAGACCCGACTTCTGCGGGGACTGATAGCGTTCATCTCACCAGGCCAGTCTGGCTCAGCTCGGCTGCTGGAAGGAGACTTTGGAAGAGGGGCAGGGCCCAGAGACCACAGCCTCTGGCTCCCAGAGGGGCAGAGAGGGGATGCCCCCCTTTCTATCTTTCCCAACATCTTGGCCTGCACAGCACCATCCATCTGGCTCAGAGTATACATCTGGGCTTGGTGTCAGGTCCCAGAAGAAAATCTAGGCTAAAGCCAGGACTTTCAAGGCTTTAGGTATAATATTATAAATTAGTTAATATTAGGTATTAATATTAGGTGTTAGGGCATCAGGTGTATGTACCTGTCAGGTCTGTTTAGGGCTTTAGACCTTCTACTTGAGGCATTATTAGTGGCTTAATAATGACGATGACAATAAATAGCTCTTGTTGAGCACAGACTGTGGCAGGCCCCGTACTAGATGACATCTCTCCTATTGACGGTCCTTTGGGACCTCTCTCCAGGGGGATCAATTCCCCAGCACTCCTGGAGCAGAGCCATAGGTGAAAGCATGCAAGGTTTGTTTAGAGGCCACTGGGAAAGGGGAGGGTCTAGGTAGGGAATGTGACCCACAGAAAGGACCCCAGTCCCTGCAGGAGCAACCCCTTGGTTTTGCAGATGAGCACACTGAAGCTCAGAGAAAGGAGGTGATTTGTCCATGGTTGTGTAGTCGGTTATTGAACTGGAACCTGAACCAGACTCTTGCTTCTCATATGTCACACTTCCGTTTACAAGCCTCCAAAATAAATCCCAAAGGGATTTACATATAATTCAAGCTCTCTCTCTGATATGCAAAAATCCAGACATATACTGATGTTTCTTTTGTTTCCTGGAACTAAGCACAGAGCAATTCATTCACCCCACAGAGAAATCATTATGCCGCAAAGACCACTTACCAAATATCCGTTCATGTGTTTATTCTTTGTTCCCCAGCACTCAGGACTTAGGGAAAGACAAGCATCCTTGTCTCTGAGTTGTCTAGAAGTGGTGAAGGAGACTGACGCTCACCGGAGATGGGGGTGAGGGTGTGGGAAGACAGGGATTTGCTGAAGCTCAGGAGAGCATACCTAACTCAGGCTTGGGGGTGGGGTCATCTTCCCAGGGGAAGTGACATTTGGCTGGACCTTAAGGATGAGCAGGAGTTGGTCAGGTAAAAGAGGGATGGGAGGAAGGCTACAGGTAGTGTTTCCACCAGGAGTAGAGAGAAAGTTGGGTGATGATTTGGATGACCAGGTTTAGGGCTTGGAGTGGGGAGCAACAAAGGGAATATAGAGGATGGTACGGGGAACGTAGACGGGGGTAGAAGGCAGGGCAGGAGAGCAGGAGTCAGCTGATGCAGGGCCCTAGAACATCCCAACTTAGAGTATATAGTTTTATCTTAAGAGCATGGAAAAGCCATTGAAAGAGTTTTAAGTAGAGGGATCATGTGATCAGATTTATATATTCTAGAAAAATCACTCTGGCTGCAGTGAAGAGATTATGGAGTCTGAATGGGGCTGCTGTAGTCATCTTGGGGATGCACTGGGGGAAGCTTGGATTAGGGCTGTGAGACAGAAAGAGAAGTTCAGGAGACAGGATGTGGCCATCGATTGGATATGGCAGGTAAAAGGGAGAAGTCAGTATACAATCATGCATCCCTAACAACAGGGATACGTTCTGAGAAATGCGTAGGTTAGGCGATTTCGTCCCCATGTGAACATCACAGAGTGTACTTACACAAACCTGGATGTATATACATGCCTAGGCTATGTGGTATAGCCTATTACTCCTAGGCTATAATCCTGTACAGCATGTTACCGTCCTGGACGCTATAGGCAATTGTAACACAGTGGTAAGTGTTTGTGTGTCTAAACTTATCTAAACATACAAGAGGTACAGTAAAACTACAGTATAAAAAATGAAAAATGGTACACCTATATAGGGCACTTACCGTGAGTAGAGCTTGCAGGACTGGAAGTTGTTCTAGGCAAGTCAGTGAGTGAGTGGGAAGTGAATATGAAATCCTAGGACCTTATTTATTTTGTAGACTTTATTTATTTATATTATTATTATTTTTGAGACAAGGTCTCACTGTTTCCCAGGCTAGAGTGCAGTGGTGCGATCCTAGCTCACAGCAACCTCAAACTCCTGAGCCCAGGTGATCCTCCTGCCTCAGCCTCCCAAGTAGCTGGGACTACAGGTGTGTGCCACCAAGCCAGGCTACTGTGGACTTTATAAACACTATATACTTTGGCTACTTTATGTTTGTTTGTTTATTTATTTATTTAGAGACAGAGTCTCACTCTGTTTCCTAGGCTAGAGTGCCGTGGCATCAGCCTAGCTCACAGCAACCTCAAACATCTGGGCTTAAGCAATCCTCCTGCCTTAGCCTCCCGAGTAGCTGGGACTACAGGCATGCGTCACCATGCCCCGCTAATTTTTTCTATATATTTTTAGTTGTCCAGCTAATTTCTTTCTGTTTTTAGTAGAGATGGGGTCTCACTCTTGCTCAGGCTGGTCTCCAACTCCTGAGCTCAAATAATCCTCCTACCTTGGCCTCCCAGAGTGCTAGAATTACAGGTGTGAGCCACCTCACCTGGCCCCCCAAAAAACCGTTACATTGTCTAATACCTTATTTCTGGTATAAAATAATGTAATTGATTTTGATATTAATATATTAATATTCCTGAACTCTCTTAGAAGTTTTTATAATTTATTTATAGAATTTTTTCAATCTTCTTTCATATTTCCTGAGAATAATGACAGTTTTACTACTTTTTTCCACTCTAGTTCTTTTTCACTTGTCCTACCCTGTTGGCTAGGACTTGTGTGACTCTGTGAGGCTGAGTGTTGAAAGTGAGCATTCTTTCTTTATTTTATTCTTGACTTCAAAGGCAATAATTCCATGTATCAAGTCTGATATTTGTTGTGTAGATTTTTGGAAGATAGCTTTTGTCAGATGGAGTGTTTCTTTTTGTTTCTAGCAGTTTGCTAAATTTTATGGTGAATGGGTCTGGAATTTTATCAAACGAAATCTTCTGAAGATATGGTTCTGATGATGGTTTTTCTGCATGTGTGTGTGTTGCGCGGCCAAATTAAATTAACCCTCATCATTGTTGTTATTGGTTTTATATATTTAGTGTTGTTTAGATTTCCTCTTATTTTTATTTTTATTTATTTATTTTTTTTGAGACAAGAGTCTCACTCTGTTGCCCAGGCTAGAGTGCCGTGGCATCAGCCTAGCTCATAACAACCTGAAACTCCTGGGCTCAAGCGATCCTCCTGCCTCAGCCTCCCGAGTAGCTGGGACTACAGGCATGCACCACCATGCCCGGCTAATTTTGCTGTATATTTTTAGTTGGCCAATTAATTTCTTTCTATTTTTAGTAGAGACGAGGTCTCATTCTTGCTCAGGCTGGTCTCAAACTCCTGACCTTGAGCAATCCTCCCGCCTCAGCCTCCCAGAGTGCTAGGATTATAGGCGTGAGCCCCGGCGCCCAGCCTAGATTTCCTATAATTTCTAACCAGTTACTTTACTTACTATTCCATTTGTGTAATGTCATCTTTTCCTATCAATTTCACTTTTATTTTTTCAAATAGTTCCTTTACTGTTTTTTTCAATGAGAGTCTGTTAATAGCAAATTCTTTCCATCTTTGTTTAAAAATGCCTTTATTTAATCTTCACTCTTGAATGATATTTTGGTTGGGTTTTAAATTTAGGATTGATGGTTATGTTCTTTCAGCAGTTTGGCAGTGTTACCTTGGGTCTTCTAGTATTACTGTTGAGAAGTTTGCTGTCAATTTAATAGTCCTTCCTTTGTAGGTGATCTCTCATCTTCCACTCTGCATGCTTTTGTTTGTTTATTTATTTATTTTTATTTTTTATTTTTGAGATGGAGTCTTGCTCTGTCACCTGGGCTAAAGGTGCTGTGGTGTCTGTCAGCCTAGCTCATGACAACCTCAAAGTCCTGGGCTCAAGCGATCCTTCTGCCTCAGCCTCCTGAGTAGCTGGGACTACAAGCGTGCGCCACTGAGCCCAGATAATCTTTCTATTTTTAGTAGAGAGGGAGTTTCGCTTTTGCTCAGGCTGGTCTTGAACTCCTGAACTCAAGCGATCCTCCCGCCTTGGCCTCCCAGAGTGCTAGGATTATAGGCGTGAGCCACCGCCCCCGGCCAACTCTCTGCATGCTTTTAAAATCTCTTTGTTTTTGTTATTCTTGCAGTGTCCCCTCTCTGCGTGTTTATTTTATTTGAATTACTTGTAATTAGGGTTCAGTATGGTTCCTGAATTGGAGGGTTCTTTCATTAATTCTGGACAATTTCCTGCCATTTTCTCTTTAAATGTTGCTCTACTTTATTATCTATATTCTCTTTTTCTGAAATTGTAATTGGAAATGTGTTGAACTGCCTTATTTTGTTCTTCTTGCCCTTTATTGTCATTATAAAAATACATCTCTAGGTAATGTCCTCAGGTCTGTCTTCCAGGTTGTTGCTTCTTTATCTAGCTGTATCTAATTTGTTGTGAATCCAAACCATTGAGTTTTCAATCTTAGTGACTAAAAAATTTCTTTCTTTTTTTTTTAAATTTCATTATATTATGGGGGTACAGATATTGTTAGGGTTACATATATTGCCCCTGCCAACCCTCCCCTCCCCTGCTGTGCTAGAGCTTCAAGCATGTCAGCCCCCTGGTGGTGCGTGTCACACCCATTATGTAAGTATACACTTTTCCCCTCCCCCCAACCTGCCCACCACCGGATAAAAGTTTTTTGTTTTTTTTTTGACATTTTGGTTACATTGTATTTCTTTGCCTCCCTAAGAAGGGTTAGAGGTATTCCCTTCCCCCCCCACAATGCTCGCCATATCCCAAGGATGTGGGTCTCCCCCCACCCTAAAAAATTTATTTCTAAATGTTTGATTTCGTTCTTTTCACAGCCTGCGTTGTATTTTTGATAATGTCTTGTTCTTTCTCATGTTTACCATTCCTTATTTTGGTCAATAATAATTTTAAATGTAATTATATAATAGTTTTTATCTGATAGTTCAATTCTCTGTAGTTTTTAGGGATCTAGTCTCATCAGATATTAATCATAGTAGATTGTTTCCTCCTATATGTTGTAATTTTTAAATTTGAGATCCTCTTTAGTAAGGCAGTATCATTGGAAATTCTCTGTAGTCTGCATTAAGGGTATATCTTTTCAGGGATTTTCAGCCTGGAACCACTTTTTATTTTTATGAACTGGCTGGAAGTTTCAGAGTAATATAAAATTCAAATCTTAAATCCATTTAAGGGCGATCCCTTAGTTGCAAATTCTTGGTAAAGACAATTATTTTTTATATGTAGACCTTAGGCCAAGACGTACAGTCTTCTTTGTCATATTTTGTCAGTATTCTGCTGTTTCTCTGAGATTTAGGTAAGTTCCAATTTCCCAGCATCTGTCAGTGCTATTTAAACTCAGTTGCTTCATTACTAAGGTCAGCTTCACCCGCTCCCTCCCAGGGATATTATAGTAATAATAATTTGTTTATAATTATAGCTTAGAGTTCTCTCATTTGGGGCCCTGGGGAGTTGTTTTTTTTTTAATAATTTTTCATTTTTTATTTTTCAGAGACAGGGTCTTGCTCTGTTGTCCCAGCTAAAGTGCGTTGCTGCAGTCACAGCTCACAGCAGCATCAACCTCCTGGGCTCAAGTGACCCTCCTGCCTCAGCCTCCGAAGTAGCTGGGACTACAGGTGTGCACTGTACTACCACACCCAGCTAATTTTTTTTATTATTTTTCTTTGTAGAGATGGAGTCTTGCTGTGTTGTGTCCAGGCTGGTCTTGAACGCCTGCCTGGCCTCAAGTGATCCTCCTGCCTTGGCCTCCCAGAATGCTGGGATTGGAGATATGAGCCACCTTGCCCAGCCAAAAAATTTTAATTGTGGTAAAAAACACCTAACATAAAATTTACCACTTTAGCCTTTTTTAAGTGTATAGTTCAGTAGTGTTACGTATGTTCACGTTATTGTGCAACAAGCCTCCAGAACTTATTCATTTTGCAAAACTGAAATTCCATACTCATTAAATAACAGCTTCCCATTTCTTTTCTCCCATAAGTACCTCATATAAGTGAAACCATACAGTATTCGACCTTTCGTGACTGGCTTATTTCATTTAGCATGATGTCTTCAAGCTTCATCCACGTTATAGCATGTGTCAGAATGTCTTCTTTTTTAAGGCTGAATAATACGCCATTGTGTGTATGCACCACATTTTTGTTTATCCAGTCATCCACTGATGAGCCTTGCATTGCCTCCACCTTTTGACTATTGTAAATGATGCTGCTATGAACTTGGCTGTGCAGATATCTCTTCAAGACCCTGCCTTCAATTCTTTTGGGTATATACCAAGAAGTGGGATTGCAGGATCATATGGTATATCTCTTTTTAATTTTTTGAGGATCCACTGTACTGTTTTCCATAGTTGCACCATTTCACATTCCCACTAAGAGTATCTTGCATCCTTTTTGCCCAGTGTTAATTTAATGTCAGAACAGTCCCTGATACTGGGTCCTCGTCTCCTATTTCTTAGCCCTTGTCTGAGTTCATAGAGCCTCAGTCAGAGAGTGCCTAGGTCGTTGCACTCATCTGACAGGTGGGAAGCTGAGGTGTCCAGAGGGAAAACGACCTGTCCAAGACCCTGGGCCTGATCCTCACAGACCTTGTCACTTTACTCTTTAACCCTTAAATGGCTAGTTTGGGGCGCTGGCACTCCCTGCTGGGCCCCTGTCCCCGGCCTGCACAGCTCCTCACATCTCACCAGTGCTGTGGTTTCTGCCCAGCAGGTCCAACGGGCGCTCCTCCAAGCAGAGCCTTGGAGGGCAAGGCCGGCACCATTACCTCCAACGAGTGGAGCTCTCCTAACTCCCCTGAGGGGAGCAATGGCTCTGGGGGCAGTCAGGCCCTGGACAAGCCCATCGACAATGACGCAGAGGGCGTGTGGAGCCCAGACATTGAGCAGAGCTTCCAGGAGGCCCTGGCCATCTACCCACCCTGCGGCCGGCGCAAAATCATCCTGTCGGACGAAGGCAAGATGTATGGTAAGAGTCTGTCCGGGCTTGGCAGCAGGACCCTGAACTCTCGGTCCAGTCCTGGAAATAAAGTAGAGGCAAGGAAATAAAGCTAGGCATGGTAACCTCGAGGTTCCCTCCAAGTAACGGAGGGAATGACCTCTTCTCTTGGCTTCTACCAGGTGGACACTGCCTTCTTCTGTCCTAGGTCCCCCAGGGATGGAGGCGTCTGATGAGAAGCCTTTGAGTGGATGGAGGGTGGGTCCCTGGGGGTGAGCAGCTATGCGGGAGAACTTGGAAAAGGGGATATCTCCCCAGAACAGACTGGGAAAATCCTACAGGTGTCCCCCAGGCAAGTGCCTGATCTTCGCGATGCCCACCTTGGCTGCGAAGGGTGCTCGGGAAGGGGGGCTCATTCTCGCCTCCCTTCCTTTACTCACTCGTTCATGCAACACACAGATGCCGAGCCTTCGGGGCGCCAGGTTCGGGTCGGGCCGAGCCAGGCCCTGCTCCTTACATGGCGTCA
The DNA here is from genome assembly GCA_008086735.1 of Cheirogaleus medius. Lineage (NCBI taxonomy): Eukaryota > Metazoa > Chordata > Mammalia > Primates > Cheirogaleidae > Cheirogaleus > Cheirogaleus medius. The sequence continues at coordinate 3,727,509 of VBSM01003218.1, read as the reverse complement.
GGGGACAGTGAGCACACAGGGAACTGCGTCACGAGGCCAATTGGAGAGCTCCCAAGAGAGACTCGAGCACAGGCTACTCACCTAGAGGGGCCCCTCCAGCTGGCAGTTACCAGGAACAGCTCGATCTTCTTGAATGGCGGAGGGTGTGGAGCACACGGAAACACCGTGTTCAGTGGCGGGTCCATGGCGCAATGGTTAGCACTCCGGACTCTGAATCCCCCAGAAACACTGTGTTCAGTGGCCGTGTGGGAAGGACCAGGCAGTCAGCATGGGGCCGTGTGGACTTTTGGATGCAAGAGGGGCATCTGGGAAAGCAAAGCAAGAACGAGCGGAACAGGTGCTGGAAATCCTGTGCTGGGCTTCCACTCCCACTGGAAAGTCCCCCAGGACCCCAGCTCGAAACAGTAGTCTTGGGGCAGAAGCGAGAGGCAGAGAGGGTCTCTGTAACTGGCTGAGACAGTGACAACAGAAGCCCCTGCCATGGTGCCCAGCAAGATGGCCCTGGCCCAGCTGCCCACCCCTGGGTGGCCTGGTGCCCCTCCCCTGCACAGGGGCTTTGCCAGCGATTTAAAGGCCATGGGAGGGGCTCCAGGGTCTGACCGTACTAGTTTCCGGCGGCCACCAGAACAAGTCACCACAAACTGGGCAGCTTAAAACAACAGAAATTATTATTCTCTCACAGTTGAGGAGGCCGGACATTGGCAACCAAGGGCTCAGCAGGCTGGCCCCTTTAGAGCGCCCAGGCAGTAGGTCTGTCCCAGCTCCAGCTTTGCTGGTGGCTCTTGGCGTTGCTCACTGTGGCCGCATCACCCCGGTCTCTGACTCAGACCCTGTGGTCAGCTGTGGTCTTCCCTGCGTGTGTGTCTGTACGTCGTCTCCTCTTCCCATAAGGACACCAGCTATTGGGGTTAGGGCCAACCTTAATCCAGTGTGGACTCATCTTAACTAATTCACTGGCAAAGACCCTATTTCCAGATAAGGCATGCTGAGGTTCAGCACTGCTCAGCTGACCCAACTCAAGGCTCGTTTGTGACGGGCCCTGGTGGCGGTGGAGCTCCCACCACTCCCCCCACCCTTTACCCCTAGCCTTGCCCTCAAGGCCGGAAGGGCCCCTCCCCTTTCTTTTGCTTGTCGGGGAAGCAGAGTCCTCTGGAGCTAGGCTAGGGTCTTCTGCTCTTCAGCCACCGGGTAAAGGCATATCTCTCCTGTCCCCCTGCCCCCGCCCCCGGGGCTTTGCTCGCTGCCCCCCAGACTGCCCCTGCTGTGACTTCCTGCTCCAGCCCCAGGGAAGCACCACAGAGGAGGCAGCTGAGGTGCCTGGAGCCCCTGGAGGAGCCAGGTGTGGTGTTGGGGGGCTTTACATTGGTTGTCCCCATTTAGTGGTGAGGAAGTGCCTCTGGGACCAAAGGTTCCCACCCTCTGGTGGAGGGTGGGATGGGTCCTGACCACGAGCTGGTGTGAAGGTGAGGCAGGGCAGGGGCTGTGCGAGGCGGGTGTGGGGCTGGGCTGGAGGGTCCCAGGCGCCCTGGCTGGGAAGCCGCCACAGGATGAGTCTGTGTGCTCTAAAGGGACTGGTCTGGAGGACATTAGGGTGCAAGTGGCGTCCAACAGAGGCAGGAGCCGAGGACGGCAGGCGTGTGGGGCAAGGCCCGTGGAGATAGCAGAATGTGGTGGAATCAGCAGGGGTTTCATTCAGTGGTCCTGTGGACCAGGGGCTTCGGCTGCTTACTCTTTTGGTTTTTGGTTTTGAAGGTATTTTTGTGGTCAAATATATTTATATATATATATAACATCAAATTTACCATTTTAACCATTATATTTTTTAAGTTTATAATTTAGTGGCATTAAGTATATTCACGTTGTTATACAACCGTCACTGTCTTCTATCTCTAGACATTTTTCATCTTCTCAGAAAATTCTGTACCCTTTAAACATGAATTCCCAGTTCTCTCTGTCCTCCCTGCCCCCAGCCCCTGGCATCCCTCTCTCCTTTCTGTCTCTGTAAATTTGACCACTCTGGGTACCACATGTAAGTGGAACCGTACAGTAATGTCCTCAAGGTTTATGCATGTTGTAGTCCAGGTCGTGATTTCCGTCCTTTTTTAAGGCTGGGTAATATTCCATTGTTTGTATGTTCCACACTTTGCTTATCCATTCATCCATCCATGGACATTTGAGTGGATGCTTAGATTGATTTAGTTGTTAGAGGTAGATATTTCTACCCCCACTTCACATATAAAGATATGAGCTAAGAGACTTTATCTGCGGTCACCAGAGCATTGTGACGGGCCGAGCTGTAGAAGCGCCGGGCTGTGGATCTCTGGCAGGCCTCGGGGTGGAGCTCTCTTTGGCAGGAGGGAAGCCGCCACGTGGGAAGCAGGGTGAGGTGGTGTTTGGCAGTCTCTCCCGGCCGTGCTGGTGTCCTCAGGTGCTGCTGTCCTTCCCTGCTGAGAGACGGGGAGGGCGGAGGGCCTGGGAAGGAGGCGCAGGGCAGGGGCAGGGGCCCCGTATCGCTCTGCGACACTCCGGAGCCCCCGGTGCTCCTGGACACCCACTGTCTCTTCCGTCCTTTCAGGGAGCCCTGAAGGAGGGAGGAATCATACTCTCTGCTTGCAGATGCAGAAATGGAAGCTCAGAGAAGCCAAGAGCCTCTCAAGTAGGAAGTGGAGAGTGGGGCTGGGACCAGTCCTGCCTCCAGGCGCGGTGCTCCACCATCACCCGAGCGGCCTTGCTCCTCTGCTTCTGCCCAGCCCTGCTCCAGGTGGGTCAGGCTCTGGGCAGGAGTACTGGAGATTGCAGTGCAGTGTCTGATACCTCACCCAGCCCCCACGGCACCTGTCCTGCGTGAGCTCCATGGGTCCTGCTGGGATCCAGACATTGGCTCACCCCATCTCTTCTCTTCTTACCAGTCAGGGGGGCCGAGCCAAGGCAGGACCATGCAGGGAGTTGGTGGGGAGCTCTGCAGATCTGACCGGCCCAGCTGGGAGGTATAGATAGCTCTGAGCTCACCCCAGCGTGTGGGGTGGGCCATTAGGAAGACGGAGCAGGAGGGACAAGCTGCTGAGCTGACTCAGACCTCAGCTGCGTCCGGCTGCCCTCCTCCTGTCTGCTTGGCTTCCTTCGGGGGTCTGCTCATTCTCTGTGTACCCCAGACCCATCCTGAGCCCCTAGCTGGCTCTCAGCACCCCCAAGAGTCCCCACATCCGGAGGCTTGCAGTCAAGTGGGCCAGCCCAGTGGGGCCAGGCTAGGCTGAGAGCACGCAGGGGAAAGCGTGCCGAGAGGGTTCTAGGCCCGGGGGCCTGGCCTTTCCTCTTTGAGGATAGGGATTAGGCCTGTTCCCACCCCTGGCCACGGTACATCCAGAGCAGGACACGCTGACCAGCGCCAGGCAGACATGCAGATGACATGCAGAGCAACACAGCAGATTAACACCTGCTATTTCTGAGCTGAGTCGCCCACTCTCGTTGGTCCTGGCCCTCCCCCTGAGCACCTCTTACCCTCCTGGGCTGGCTCCCTGGCCTGGGGCTCTAGCTTTCTCCTGCTCACGGCCACTTTCATTTTTGCCCTGTCACTGTGTCACCCTCACCCTGGCACTGCCAACATTGGCCACTCTGACCTCCTTTGGCCAAGCTTGCAGCTGGCCCCTGTGTGCAGGTGGTGGGAGGTGAGGGCGAAGCGACTTCTCCCCCGCCTGCCTATGCACTTGGCCTCCCCACTCCTCCCAGCTCAGCACTGGCCCTGCGTGGGCTCTGGGCCTTCCTCTGCATTTGTTCCTTTCTGCCACCACCCCCCGCTTCCCAGCCTTTCAACTTCCTGAAGGTTGCTCATGAACTTCCCAAGTCTTTATGGTTGTCGTCGTCTCCTCCTCCTCCTCCTCCTCCTCCTCCTCCTCCCCCTCCCCCTCCCCCTCCCCCTCCTCCGGGTCCCAGGAGAGCTGTCCTGTCAGCAGCCAGTCATTCTCATTAAGTGCCCCCAAGCCCCAGCCAGGGCAGGGCCAAGGGCTGTATGATCTCTGCTTTCCACGACTTCATGGTCCACTAGGAGAGGCAGGAGACACTCCTTTGGAAGACCAACCACCCAGGCAGGCACTGATGTTGTCTACAGCAGTTAAACCAGAGGGCTAGGCTATCTTGAAAGTTTCCTTGAAGGAAGTGGAGCTGAGCTGGGTAGAGGGGTGCAGGTGCTTGTCTCAGTCTGTTTGCTGTTGCTGAGAACAGAATACCTGAAACTGGGTGATTCATAAAGAAGAAGAATTTGTTTCTTACCATTATGTAGGCTGAGAAGTCCAAGGTCCAGGAGCTGCATCTGGTGAGGGCCTTGCTGCTGGTGGGGACCCTCTGCAGAATCCCAAGCCGGCACCTGGTGAGAGGGCAGGCTCAGATCTCTCTTCCTCTTCTTACAAAGCCACCAGTCCCACTTTTGTGAAAAACTCTTAACCCATTGATCCATGAATAGCTCAATCCATTCATGAGGGCAGAGCCCTCGTGACCCAGTCACCTCTCAAAGGCCCCCCCTCCCCATACTGCCATGTTGGGGATTAAATTTCAGCATGCGTTTTGGAGGAGACAAACATCCAAACCACAGCAGTGCTCCAGGCGGGGGAGGAGAGAGTGAGCAATGGCCGAGAGGCAGGACTTTGCACGGTCGGTTTGGGGGACCCCAGAGGAGGACTTGGGCAGAGCACTGTCGTGACTGACTGTCAGAGGGGAGGAATCCCCTCGTTTCGTGGGTGAGTCACATAGCGAGGAAGAGGCAGAGTCAGGGCCCTGCTCGCTAAGGGGACAGGCAGGTGAGCTTCCACCCCTGCCCTTCCCCAGGGCCTGTGCTTCAGATTCTCTGCTGCCCTTTTCTCTGTCCCCCTGCGGGTTTCCGGCTCCTTCTCGATGGTGTGAGTGAGCTTAGGTGCAAATCTACTCTCTGCCCTGAAAGCAGGTGTGACCTTGGCAAGGCATTAACCTCTCTGAGCTTCACTGCCCTTATTTGTAAAATGGGGGTAATAGTACTACTACCTTTGTGGGGGATTATTTTGATTTTATTTATTTTTTTGTGGGAAAATATACATTATATAAAAGGAACCATTGAAAGCATTTTATATGTACAGTTCAGTGGCGTTGAGTATATTCATATTGTTGTACTATCACCCCACTATCCATTTCTAGAACTTTTTCATCACCCCAAATAGAAACTGTACCCATTAAACAATAACTCCCATCCCACTCTCCCCCCAGCGCCTGGTAATCTCTGTTTCTATTTTCTGTCTCTGTGAATTTGCCTATTCTAGGTACCTTGTAAAAATGGAATTGTATTTGTCCTTTTGTGTCTGGCTTGTTACACTTCATATAATGTCCTTAAGGTACTTCAGGTTAGGGCTTCCCTGTGGCGGGCGCTGGCACCACGCACTTCCGGAGCTCCCAGTGACTGCGGATGTGCCTCGTCTGTGGACCAGGTGGCCGTGGCAAGGACGGGTGCAGTGGCTCATGTGTGTAACCTCAGCACTTTGGGAAGCCAAGGCGGGAGGATTGCTTGAGGCCAGGAGCCTAACCTGGGCAACACAGCGAGACCTCATCTCCACAGAAAATTTAAAAACTAGCTGGGCGTGGTGGTGGCTGTACACCTGTAGTCCTAGGTACTTGGGAAGCTGAGGGGGGAGGATCGCTGGAGCGGAGGAGTTGTATACAGGTCACAGTGAGCTACGATCGTACCACTGTACTCACTCCAGCCTAGGCGACAAAGCAAGACCCTGTCTTAAAAAAAAAAAATTCAAGTTACTGAAATTGTTTTACTTAAAGAATATGCTTAATATATTTACAGGTGAAAAAAGTTTTAAAACACCATATGCCATTTGATATTTTTCCTTTAAAAATATAAAAAAATATTGGAAGGAATTTTCACAAAAATATCAACAGTGGCTATTATTGGATTCATGAATATTTAATTTTTCCTCTACATTTTTGATGTTTTCCAATTTTTATGCATTGGCCATGTATTCCCTTTGAAATCAGAATAAAAGTTTTGAAAGTAATAGAATGGAATTCTGGATGAAAATAATTCAATAAAAACTACATTGAATTACTAATTTATGTTGCAACCATCTAAGAGTAACTGCTATTAAAGAAAAAGGTACTTCAGGTTGTAGCATGTGTCAGAATTTCAGTCCTTTTTAAGGCTGAATCATGTTGCATTGCCTGTATATGCCATGTTTAGTTCATCCATCCATCTACGGACAGACATTTGGGTTGTTTCCACCTGTTGGCTATTGTGACTAGTGCTGCTATGGACCTTGGCGTACAGGTATCTATTTGAGTCCCTGCTTTCATTTCTTTGGGGTATATAGGATTGAAATTGCTAGCTCATGTGGTAATTATATGTTTAAGTTTTTGAGGAACCACCAAACTGTTTTCCACAGTATCATTTTACATTCCCACCAGCAGTGCACAAGGGATCTAATTTCTCCACATCCTCACCAACACTTGTTATTTTCCATTTTTTTGATCATAGCCATCCCAGTGGGTGTGAAGTGGTATCTCATGGTTTCGATCTCCATTTTCCCAATGATTAGTGATGTCGCACCTTTTCATGAGCTTATTAGAATAAGACACTGCCTTGTTGTGTTGCTGTAGGGATGAGAGCACGCAGTAGGTGCCAAATGCACAGCGAGGGGTGTGGAGCGGAAGGGAACATGTTCTCTGTCCTCAGGGCGCTCTCAGCTTAGTGAGGGAGCGTCACAGAGACCAAGAGGAAGGCACAGGTGGGAATGGGCACACCTGCTTGGGTGGGGATCAGAGCCTGCTTCTTGGGGCTTCTTGGGGCTGTGGCCTTGAAGCCTGGCTAGGATTTCACCAGAAGCCTCAGAGCCCTCCAGGGACGATGGTGGTAACAGCTCAGATGTCAGGTCCAATCGCTGCCTTCTCAGACTTCAGTCAGAAGTTTCTTCTTCACAAATAGCCTCCGCCTCTGCCCCAGGTGTTTATGGCTTCGTTTGATCCCTGGATCGAGAAGCCCCCACAGGCCATCGGGGTTTAGGGCAGGGCATGGAGGATGTGCCCAACCTGCAGGGCTGTAGCGGGGAGCTGCTGGCTCCCAGAGAGGCCTCCAGGTCCCAGTCTCCATGTGGACTTCATCCCTTCTCTGGGGGGACACTCGCAAGGGTTCTTAGCCCTTTTCATTTTGAAAGCTAGTAACATTCATTACAGCAGGACTTTGTTAGCACCATGAGCAATGACAGCCGGCTTTACTGGCTCGTCAAGCAGCCGGAGTATGGCCTGTGGGGTGGCTGGCGTGGAGAGAGGGGAATTGGCCCCGCGTGGGGGAGCGCTGCAGCCTCAGCCCGGGGTCAGGCCCAGGCTCCCGTCTCCATCCACAGTCCTCCCCCGGTGGGGTGGGGCCATGATGTGAGCTTGTGAGCTGGGGGCTGTTGGACACATGTCCTCTGACAGATGGGCCCACCGGCTGGCGGGGGCGTCCTTCCCAGCCCCACCCAGGCCCACTCTGGGGTTGGCCGAGGCCACCTGCTACATTGCAATGTCCAGCTGCCAGACGGGCTGCCTCCTTCCCCAGCCTGTGGTCTCAAAGGCCTGCAGTTAATGCAGCTAGTGGCAGAGCTGGGACAAGGACACGGGTCCCCTATCCTCCCACCACCTCACCTGAATGTTCTACAAGTTTCTTACTGCTGTGGCTCTTCTCTGCTGCCCTTCACTGTGGCATCAGCACTGTGCCTCTGGGTCCACACCCTTCCTGCCACTCCGGCCTAACTCTGCGGCCCTCCTGGTATCCACATCATCTGGGGCATGTTGTCTTCCCCCAGATCTGGGTACCACACTCTGAGAGTGAAAAGTGGTGGGCAGGCTCTCAGGTCCAAATAGTCGGTTCTCCCTCCAGTACCTGGGTCAGGGTGAGGGGCCGTCAGACATCCCCAAGGACTGACTTCATGCAGAGACCCAGGGAATGGGGGATGAGTCCGCAGAGAGGGGCATGATGGTCCTGTGCAGTGGACACCCCCCTGCCCAGCCAGGAGAGAGCCGCCTTTTGTAGTAGCCATGAAGCACTGGGCGCAGCCTTAGGGAGCACTTGTTCTCCTGGTGCCTGGGACACTGACAAGCCTGTGACTCTGAATAAACCATTTCCCTTTCTGGGTTTCAGTTTCTTCTTCCTCAGGCTAGACAGGACCTCTGGGGTGCCTGGTCCGACCCCTGCTTCTACGAGAGGTGGCTTCTCATCCCACGTTCGATAGGTGTGATAGCGTGTGTGCAGTG
>VBSM01003218.1:3679815-3694540 GCA_008086735.1 Cheirogaleus medius | reverse complement strand
AAAAAAAAAAAAAAAAATTCACTCTGGAAATGTTCTGATAGATTCATTCATGCTAAAATAGAAATGACGGATATAGATTCAAATATTTGCAGTTTAACAAGAACAAATTCTTAGATATAAAACTTCAAGTCCTAAAGACAAAATTTGGGACCCCACCTGGTGGGGTGTCACTACCTAAGCAGTGGCCTAAAACTAACGGGGTCCCAGCGTATTCTTTTCTCGTTGTTTAGGCAACATGACCTGATTTCATAGCAGACCTGAGCGTGGAGGACGGTGGAAGATTCCCACATCCTACTGTCCCAGTGCCTTTTAAGCCCTCCTGATTTCTTCCTGGCCCTACCTAGAACCTGGACTGTGACCCCTGGGGTCTCCTTGACTCTGTCCCTCGTTAGGGCTTCTGCTGGCATGTCTGACCCCCGCTTCCCCTCCCCTGGTCTCCCTCCAGGCAGACCTCAACACCAACATTGAGGATGAAGGCAGCTCCTTCTATGGGGTCTCCAGCCAGTACGAGAGCCCCGAGAACATGATAATCACCTGCTCCACCAAGGTCTGCTCTTTTGGCAAGCAGGTGGTAGAGAAAGTGGAGGTAGGAGGCGCCAGTGGGTGAGGGGAGAGGGTGGTGGCCGGTGTTTGCTTTCTCGCTCTGCTGTCAGTGCTGTGTCCTTCCCATGTGTCCCCTGAGCACCACTGTCCAGCCCAGCTCCCCAGAGGTCGGGCCTGCACCTTCCAAGCACGTCCTGTGCAGGCGGGGCCTCGGGTGTCTACCCAGTCCAGCCCTCTAGCTCACGGCAGAGGCCCAGAGAGCAAAGGCCTTCCCCACAGTTACATGGCAGAGGCAGGACTGGGTCTCTAGGGTCTCTGTTCCTTGCTCCCGTATTTCCATGGGTGCCAAAAACTGTTCGGATCCTTGCATTTCTTTTTGTGGGTACCCTGGGCACTCTGCACTAGTGGAAGTCACAGAAAATTCGGGTCTGCCTTTTGGGCAGTGGTTTCTACCACTGCTCAAGCCCCTGGGCAAGGGCAGTGCAGGGCAGTGGTGAGGAGCACAAGCTCAGGAGGACATGGCTTTGAATCCCAGCCCAGCCCCTGCTTTCTGGTGGGTGTTGGGTGGGGGGTAAGAATCTTCTGTTTAGCTCTCAACAAGTGACAAGTTATCCTTGCTGCCTGTGGACGCGGCCTCCTGCAGCATCTGTCCTGGTCCCATGTGTAGTGAGAGTGACGAGGAGTTGGGGCCAAAGGCCTCCAACCCGAAGCACCTGTGGGCTCTGAGCATCTGGGGCCCTGTGCGCCCGTTCACTTGCTCAGCCAGACCTCAACACCGCAGGCCGGCCCTCACCCCATCCCCCCTCTGCCCCGCATTTGTCTGAATTAATGACGTCTTACTCTCAGGATCTATTGGCATCAATAACCTTCCTCATGCCAAACACGACCCGATGCCAGGCTGGTCCGGGGGAGAGACTCTCCTCCGTCCCAGAGGCTTGCCACCCTGGCCACACCTTAGTATTCCCGGGGTCTTTAGAAACACCCCAGGGCCTGAACCCCACTCATCACTGCCTCAATTTCTAAGGTGGTATTCAAACAATAGCACTTTTTAAATAGCTCCTCAGGTCATTTATATCTAATTAAAGTTTTCAAACTTGTTTTTTTTGAGACAGAGTCTCACTCTGCTGCCCGGGCTAGAGTGCCATGTCATTGTCATAGCTCACTGCAACCTCAAACTCCTGGGCTCAAGCAATTTTCCTGCCTCAGCCTCCTGAGTAGCTGGGACTACAGGTGTGCACCACCATGCGAGGCTAATTTTTCTATTTTTAGTAGAGATGGGATCACGCTCTTGCTTAGGCTGGTCACGACCTCCTGAGCTCAAATGATCCTCCTGCCTCAGCCTCCCAGAGTGCTAGGATTACAGACGTGAGCCACTGTGCCTGGCCTTAAAGTTTTAAAACTTTTGAGATAATTGTGTATCCACATGCAATCATAGTCCCATGTACCCTTCACCCAGCTCCCTCACTGGCCACCTCTTGCACAACCAGAGTGCAATACTGGCAACCAGGAGATCAGCAGCGATGCACTCCACCAGTCCAGTTCAGATTTCACCAGTTTCACATGCACTCCTTTGTGTGTGCACGTGTAGGTATGTGAATGTAGAGATCTGTGTCATTCCCACCAGAGTCACAAGCCTCCCTGTGCACCCTCCCCTGATGTTGTCCTAGTGCACAGCCAGGATCGAGGCGCCTGTCCCATCTCTGCTGCTGCTCCTGGGTCTCACTGAGCTCCCTCCTGTGATACTGGGTTTCTGCCTGTCAGTGGTGTTTAATGTCCACCAACCTAAGGGTGGCTCTGCTCTCAAGCCTCCAGGCCTCCTGCCTTTCCTTCCTACTTAGCAGAGCCTGGAGCTTCCCCATGGAGGTGGGCCTGGGCTGGAGGTGGCCAAAGGGGATTCTAAGCCCCCACTGTCCCTTGGGTCCTGCAGACAGAGTATGCTCGCTATGAGAACGGCCACTACTCATACCGCATCCACCGGTCGCCGCTCTGCGAGTACATGATCAACTTCATCCACAAGCTGAAGCACCTGCCCGAGAAGTACATGATGAACAGTGTGCTGGAGAACTTCACCATCCTGCAGGCGAGTGGGGCAGGGGCACTGCACGTTTGGGGCTGGGGTCCATGGGTGGAGAGCACCCGGGCGTGTCCTCACCTGGGGCCTTAACCCTTGTGTTTTTCTTGCCCACAGGTGGTCACCAACAGAGACACGCAGGAGACCTTGCTGTGCATCGCGTATGTCTTTGAGGTGTCAGCCAGCGAGCACGGGGCGCAGCACCACATCTACCGGCTGGTGAAAGAATGAGAGACTCGGGGAGCAGGGAGGGGGGAGGACGTGTGTGCAGGAACTGGGGACATGGGGAGGGGCCCTGCAGGGGTGGCCCCTGAAGTGCCAAGAGAGCCGAGAGGAGTGATCGTGACTCTTTCTATCCAGGAGCAAACTGTGCCTGAACCTGCAGTGCCCAACCCCAAATAAACCCAAGATGCTGTGTATTTTCAGAGGACCTGTGTGGCTGTCTGAGCCATGGATGGGACCGAGGGAGAAGGGACAAGGGACGGGGGAGGCAGGCCAGAGGCAAAGCTCAGACAGGCGGCCAGGCACTTCTGAAGCCAGCGCCCGCGGACTCAGCCAGGAACCAGGCCAGACACTGGAGCTCAAGATGTGCCGGTCCCTCAGTCCCTCCGCGGCTTGTTGAGCCCCTGTGCTGCACTGCGGGCCACACCAGGAGGCCCGAGGACAGATGCGGGGGCCATGGGCCCACAGCTGCATGTGCCCTCCCCGGCCACCCCTGCTGCCACTCCTGGACAGCTCAGGCAGGAGGCCCCATCCACGGGGGTGGTTTAGCCGGGGAAGTGACAGAGTCGTTGGAAGGGCCACGGGCAGAGCTCTCTGGGTAGCTTTCCTCCATCCCTGGACCCACGGCCGCCTGCCTCCCTCCATGCCCGCGTCAGGGGATCGGTTCCAGACCAGGGGAGCTGGGCGGGGGCGGGGTGGGGGCAGGAGGTGGCGGCTGAGGGGTGTGGGTGGAGGCGAAGAAGGCCCAGAAGGCAGGTCAGAGGTCTGCAGTGGCCACTGGTTTCTGAGCCCCGCGCAGTTCTGATGTCCTGTGAGTCTTGCTCAGACTCTCCTCAGAGCCAGCCCCACTGCCTCCCCGGAGGGCGGCCTCGGTGCTCCCCGGCATGGAGGGGCGGGGGCAGCCTGCTCTGGGCCAGCGTCGGCCACCAGCCGCAGGGCTTCCCTGGTTTATTTCTGAGAACTGGCGAGGGTTTGGGGTTTGGGCGGTCCGGGCCCCAGTCCCAGCATTCGAGCTGCCTGACCTCGGGCAAATGTCTCAGTTTGTCCGAGCCTTAGTACCCTCTTCTCTCTGCAAAGTGGGAAGGCCTCGGTGAGGAGGAGAGATGACGCGTCTACAGTGCCTGGGGCAAGCTGTGCTGCTTAGACACTTGACAGCTTCCGTCCCTCAGGGAGGCCTGGAGCTGGCTCTTCGCTGCCACCTAGTGGCTCTTTGGTATCGTCGTCGCCGATAGAAACCAGTTCCTGCTGAGGGGGAGCTTAGACCTCCAGGCGAATGCGGTGTGCCCAGCACTCGGGGAGACTACGGAAATGAGTGAGACAGCATCTAGGGGTGTTACAGAGCGGTGTTTAGGAGCAGAGGCTCTGGAGTCAGGCCAGTCACTGACTAGCTGTGACCTTGGGACAAGTTCTTTCATTTCACTGTGCCTCAGTTTCCCCATCTATAAAATAGATATAATAACCTACCTCGTATATGTATAGTGCCTAGCATAGCGCCAGCACATGAATAAATATGTGTATGTGTTCAATACACATACATTGCTATTATTCGTAGGAGTTTGCAGTCTAAGGAGTCAGATTGGAAACCAAGTGCGGTAGGCTGATCCTCAGAGCCACTGGCGTTCAGAGACAGGAGGAGTCGGGGCGCACAGGATTAAGGGAAGGGTAGCACTTGAGGGGAGCTGCCCTTAAAGGGTGGGCGATATCTAGCAAGCAGGTGGGACGAAGCTGGCCAGCATCCCAGGCGAGGGACAAGGCCAGCAAACTGGCCTCCCTCCGTCCTCCATGTCCTACCGAAGAGCAGCTTCACCCAGAGCCGTGCGGCGTCGGGACTGCCGCCGCGCCTCACGGGGCTGCAGAGCTGCGCAGGATGAGGAGGTGCAGCTCCGGTTACGAGCTAGGGCGTGAGGTCCCAGGGAGCCGGGGGTCGAACTGAACGCCCAAGCGGGCGGCATGTGCCCATGTGGCGTGCGGGCTTGTGTTTGAATAAGGCCCTCCCGGCACCGTGCCAGGGACCGGCACAGCCCTTGCTCCCTCCTCGGTTCGCGGGGCTGTGGGTAGGGGAAGCTGGTGACGCCTGCCCCCAGCTTGACTGGCAGCACCAGCCTGGGAGCCTTCAGACGGGAGGGTGTGCCGTGTGAGTGGCCTCGTGGCTAGGGGACAGTGCACAACGTAGGGAGATGACCTTTGTGTTACGGGTGAGACGATCAGTGCCCATGTTGCCGGGTCAGGTGCTGGCTGTGAGTTTTTCCTTCCCATTGGGAACTGGGCTCAGTAGCCTAGTAGTCACCTACTTAGAGGGGTAAGATCCAAACTGGTCAGCCGTAGATGGCGAGTCGGCTGCCTCTCCCCCGCCGTGGAGCAGACCATGAGCCTGGGGCAGATGGGAGACAGGACCTGGCCCCCCTGCTCCACTCCCGCCCCGCCAGCCCCCCTGAATCACACTTCCTGCGCGTCCTCTCTGCCTTCTCCCTGCGGCCTGGCACTCATTCTTCAAGAGCCAAGAGGAGTTGGCTCTTCTCACACAGGAGGGTTAGTTGCTCCTGCCCTGGTGAGTCAGAAGCGTTCCATTCAGACCTCTTTAGCACACCTGTTATGTGGTAGCTGAATACAGGTACCTCTGTGATCTGATCTTAACACAACAGGTGCTATGCTACCCATTTTAAAGATGAGAAAAGTGAGGCACAGAGGTCAGCTAACTTGCTTGGGTTGTTAGTGCATTTATTCATTCACTTAGCAAATATTTATGTAACTTCTGCCTTGTGCGAGACACTGGGAGTGTGTCCGTGAGCAAGGCAGACACGCCCCCTGGGAGCAGAGTAAGCAGCTGGACAGACAGGCAGGCTAAGCTGACAGACAGTGGGGCCTCCCTGAGGCAGTGGCATTTGAGCTGGTTGAGGAAGGACAAGAAGAGGGGTGAGGGAACAGCCTTCCTAGCAGGGGGCACAGCAGGTCCTGGAGGCAGGGAGGTGAGGGTGTCTGGAATAGAGTGCCCCTGCAGCCTTCCGGGTGGGGAAAGAAGCAGGCGGCCCAGCAGCACCCCCGCCCGTGCTGAGGACTTTGGACTCTACTGGGTGTGATGGGAGGTCCTGGGAGTGTGTTAAGCAACGGGGTCTTTTTGATCAGATTTTGAAACAACAGCGGGGCTGCTGTGGACCACAGAGCCACTGTGTCATCTGAGCCTGCCTTTCCTGCTAGACCTGGGTTCTGGAGGAGGCTGCGGCTTCTTGGTTCCGTTACACTCAGCAAACGCCTGATGAATGAGTGGATGTGTACAAGGCAGGCACCTGGGCCTGTGAGGGGAGGAAGGGGACAGAGAGCCTTCCACCCTCGGCGTCATCCAGGGGCAGCATTGTCAAGGTGGAGAGGGGACGGGGACGCAGCCCACGGGGGTCTGGCGGTGACCCGGCAGAGTGCTTCTTGAGCCGCCGTCCTTCGTGGAGTGGGATGATCTTCGTAACGAGAAAGAGACCCGCGCAGAGGGAGTCAGGGTGCGTGCACCGCGTGTGTGCGTGTGTGTGGGGGCGGGACTGAAGCCGGGGCGTGGGGCCCGGAGGGCTGCCTCACCCGCCGCCCTGCCCTGTGCGAGCTCGGCCTGCGCCTCTCCCTCTGCGGCCGGGGACACAGGACAGTGGGCAGGGGCTGGGGGCCGGGGCTTTGTCAGGTGGGCCGTGCTGGTGGGGACTGCACCACACGCAGGAGGAGGAAGGTGAGGAAGGGTGGTGGCTGCTGCGTTTTACGGCAGGGCGGTCCCGCCCGGTAGCCGGGTGTCTGCCCTCTCCTTAGGCTCTCTGTTTCAGTGGCTCTAAGAATGAAAACAGGAAGCTTCTCCCCGAAGAGTCGAATCTCTGTAAGTTGTTCCTAAGAACCTAGGCCAGGCCCCTGACTGAACTGACCCTCCATAGGTCGTGCGACCTTGGGCATATGACCTCTCCTCGTGGAACCTTAGTGACCTCATTTGTGGCATGGGGATGAAATGGCCGTGGCTCGGTCCCGCCGGGAGGGGGAGGGGTGCGTGAGGGGCGGCACGTGCCTCACACAGGGCGGGCGGAGAACATGTGTGCTCACGCAGGCGGCCCTGCACTCTGCTCTTCCCACCCCTAAAACGCACGCACGCGCACGCACACTTGCTCCTAGATGTAAAATGAAAGCTCTACTCTCACGTCCCTCAAAGAAGGCAAGGAAAAGGTCGCATGTCTCTTGTTTTGTCGAGCACCGTCCCGCGCAGGGGCTCAGACTTCGTCCTCACGCTGGCATCAGAAAGAGGAGGGAGGTGCTCTCGTTGGGGATAGGGCTTTGCGGCCCATGAGGGGAGGGAGGCCTAAACTACTCTAGTAAGGAACTGGTGAGAAATCTGACTTTCCTGAGACAGGGCGGGATGTGGCCAGGCACCTTCGTGGAAGGCTGGAGCCCATTGGTGGAAAGGGTGAGGCGCCTTTTAAGCTCACTGATGTCTAATATTCAACTTTCAGTGTTTTGTATTTTTGCTGTGTAAACCCCCTTCGTCTCTCCAATCTTCAGTAAAGTCTGCCACATACACAAAGGCCTTGGTGCGTGTGGTTTCTTTCTGCGGAAATGACAGATTTCCACTTGGGCCGACAGTGCCGGAGCAGCAGAGGCGGCCACAGCCACCAGGGCAGCCACACACCGAGCCCAGCAGGGGAGGCAGAGACCCTGGCAGTGCAGTGGCCTGCCCGGCCAGCCCACGTCCCTCTCAGAGAATGGGGAGCTCTCAGAGGTGCCTGCAAACCTTGGGTCAAGTTCAAGTCAGTATCACTGGACGATCTGGGACCAAGTGCCTCCTCCGTGGCCATGCAGCTCATAGCTGTCCCTTACTGTCCTCCAGTGAGGTTGCGGGAGGCAGTCCTGTTGCCAGGCTCCGTGAGTGCTACACTGTTAGGAGCATATGGTGTTAGGCACTTAAACTGCAAAGGGACACAGCAACCAGGGGATTTGAAGAGCAGACAAAAGGGAGAGGTTGAGGCAGGGGCTGGCAGGATGTGGCACCCCGCTTGGCATCCTGGGAACTGGGTTTTAGCGCTTGGCTCGAGTGAGCAGGCGTGTTGACTCAAGTCAGAGCAGCGTGGTTGATAAGAACAAGTGCCACTGCATTAATTCACACTGCGCTGCTCCCAGGACGCAGGATACTTGGTCTGCCCGTCAGCACATTCCTCCCTCTGCGGAGCCCTTCCTCCAGGAGAAACCAGACGGCTCGTGCCCGTGCGTACGCAGGGCGCCGTCCCTGTTGAGAGCCTGGCGCCCCGTGTCTGCTATGGGGGCCTGAATTCTCCCATCCAAGGATCAAGGAATCCCTTTTTGTGGACATTGGTTAGTGATGACTTCTTTTTTTGTCACCGCAAGTCAATGACGTCATACTGAAAAGTCACGAGGCTACCGAATGAGGTGCGGTGTGTGGTCTGCAGTCACTGCCCAGACACCGCCGAGCCCTCGTACGTGTCAGCTGCTCTTCTGCATGGATCCTCACTAGCACAAGGTTCAGAGGGGGATGGTTCTGAAGGCTCCTTAGTACCTGGAGCAATTTTTCCTGACTTCCTCTCACTTTCTGAGCAGAGAGGCAGGAGACCTTGCCTGCTGCAGGGCCTGCCAAACTCTCGGCACCGTGTCTCGGTCTGTGGGTTGGACCAGTGACCTGAACTAACGCCTTACCTGTAGGTCTGGAAGCGGGAGGACAGGTCAGCCTTAGCCTGTGAGTTCTTGGCTCTCAGGTGTGGGGGTTGCCTGGGCGTCACAGACAGGCTTACAATTTGGGATTGAGGAAAACAAGGAGGACAAAGGAATAGGAAAACATAAAAGAAGGGGCTGGGGGAAGGGCAAAGTCAGGAGTGCCATTATTGTCCCCGAGGTTGTCCTTTCAGGCACTGCGCACAGTGATTGGAGGGGTGAGGGTGGCCAGTGTGGCTCAGCAGTCATTCCACCGCAGCCAGCACTTACTGAGCACATTCTAGATGCTGAGCATGGTCCTAGGAGCGGGGGACACACCAGGGCAGGATGCAAAGGTCTTTGCTCTCGTGTGGCTTCCATTCTAGCAGGGAACTGCCTGTAAACAAGCAACAAAACAGCCGCACAGACAAGACAGTAGCAGGCGGCGATGCGTGCTGTGATGAAAATGGAACAGCACAATGTGCTAGAGTAGGGTTTGGCTAAATCCAGCCTGCCTGTTTTTTGTTGGTTGGTTTTTTCTGAGATAGAGTCTTGCTCTGTCTCCCGGGCTAGAGTACAGTGGCATCATCATAGCTCACTGCACCCTCCAACTCCTGGGCTCAAGCAATCCTCCTGCCTCAGCTTCCTGAGTGGCTGGGACTACAGGTGTGTGCCACGATGCCCGGCTAATTTTTCAGTATTTTTTTTTTTGAAATGGGGTCTCACTATGGTGTCCAGGCTGTCGCCTGTTTTTATATAGCCTAGGAGATAAGAATGGTTTGTACTTTTTTAAATGATGGGATGAAAATTGAAAGAAAAGCATTTGTGACCTGTGAAAATGGTATGAAATTCAAGTTTCAGTGTCCACAGAGTTTTATTGGCACATAGCCACAGTCACCGTTTACAAGTTTTCCATGGCTGCTACAGTTGAGTGGCCATGACAGGCTCGCAACGCTCAAATTATTTACTGTCTGCCCTTACGGAGAACGCTTTCCCACTCCCGTGTCAGGGGTGGCTGGAGGAGGGCTTTCTCAGCGTGGGTGGTCCCTGAAGGGCTCTCTGAGGTGACAGTAGGGGCCAGCCCAGGGAAGGGACCCCTATTCAAGGGTGCTCTGGTGGGAAAGAACGTGTCCAAGCAGCAGAGAGAGGGCTGGAGTTATGTCCTGTTCCTCTCACAGAGCCAGTATCTTCAGTTGTTTCCTTGAGGATAGCGATGATCTCAGGGAGGTGGTTCTTCTCCTCCCCCATCTGTTTCCTCGCAGCTGCCTTTCCCTTGGATGTTTTGGGTCATGATCATTCATAGCAGAGCCTTTCCTCAGAAGCCAGGCAGTCCTTGGTTGCACAAACTATTTTTTTTTTTTTTAAGAGACAGGGTCTTGCACTGTCACCCAGGCTGGAGTGCAGTGGTGTGGTCATAGCTCACTGTAGCCTCAAACTCCCGGGCTTAAGTGATTCTCCTGCCTCAGCTCCCCAGTAGCTAGGACTACAGGTGCACACCACCATGGCTGGCTAATTTTTCTATTTTTGTAGAGAGGGGTCTCACTATGTTGTCCAGGCTGGCCTTAAACTCCTGGGCTCAAGGGTTCCTCCTGCCTCAGAGGCCTTCAGAGTAACGGGGACCATAGGCGTGTGCCACCATGCCCGGCTGTAGGATTCAGCTCTCTCGAGTCTGCTAAGTTACTACTCGTCCTTCTGCTTTCCAGCCTCTGAATTTTTGTTGCTATTTTCTCTCCTTTCTTCCCCTTTGTGGTCATCTTGGAAGGGTTGCAAGAGGGAACAAGGTAGAGGTGCGTGTTGACTCTACCATCTTTGCCCTGATTTGCTTATTTCAAAGCTCGCTCTGGCTGTTGCGTGGAGCTAGACTGCGGGGGCAGGAGTGGAAGCAGGGAGACGTGGTCAGGAGGCTGCCGCAGAGGTCCAGGTGAGAGCGGATGGCGCTCCGGACCGGGGTGTAGCACAGGAGATGAAAGAAAGAGGATGACCTTGGGATGTGTTTTGAAGATAGAGTCTCACCGTGACGTCCCGATAGCTCGGATGCAGGGAGTGCGGGAAAGTGAGGAATGAAGACTAGCTCCGAGGTCCCTGGCTCAAGTCCCTGGTGCCATTTACTAAGATGGGCAAGACCTGGGGAGGAGCAGGTGTGTGGATGGAGATCAGGAGTCAAGGTTGAGGTACCTATGAGAGACCCAAGGGTAAGGGGATGTATGATTCTGGATTAAGGGGCGGGGGTCAGGGCTGCATTTAGGATTCCCTGGAACCCAGATTAGTATTTAAATTCTTGGGATTAGATGAAATTACTTAGGAGGCGAGTGTGGATGCAGAAGAGAAGGTGTCCCCAGGACTTTCCTGAGGCATTCCCATGTTTAGGGCTAGAAGGGAGGAGGAAGAAACCAAGAGAATGTGGTTTTCTTTGCAGTAGTAAAGTGTTTCCAGGGGGTGTGGTCAAATGCTACTGACAGGTGGATTAAGGCGAGGACAGAGAATTGCCCATTTGTCATAGAGACCCCCTGGTTTTCCCTTCCTTCTGAGTAATGGGATCCCTCCATTTTTCGCTGTGTGTATGGTCACTCAGAATAAAAACCACATTTCCTAGCTGCTCTTGCAGCTAGATGTGACCACGTGACTAAGTTTGGCTGAAGGAGGTAAGCAGAAATACAATTTCCAGAAATGTTCTAAAAGGGGGGAGGGTCTTCTTCATCCCTTTTTTCTTTTCAGTTGAATGGAATGTGGTGTGATGGCTGGATTCCCTGCAGTCATTCTGGACCATGGTATGGCCCTAGGAAGCAACCTACGGCAAAGCAACAGGATGAAAAGATCTTGGATCCTTAATACCATAGAGTGCCATAGCAGTGCTGGACAGATTTTTTATGTGGGAGAAATAAATTTATATCTTGTTTAAGTCACTTTTATTTTGTGTTTTTGTAATTAGCAGCCAACTTAATTCTAACTGATATATCACTGGGTCTGGAAATAAATATGGAGGCACAGTGGTTGAAGCATGAGCAGCCGTAATAGTAGTAATCATAATAATAATAATAATACCACCCCTGACTCCTTATGTCACTTTTTAGTTTACAAAGCACTTTCAAATACACCATCTTGCTTGATGTTCACAGCTACATCATGCTGCTGTAGACATTTTTTTCACAGATGAAGACATGAAGGCTCAAAGAAATCACTAGCTCATGTCACCTGTTCGTTAAGTCACAGATCTTGTGCTGACTTCAGCCTGGATCTGCGACTCCTCCCCAGTGCTCACGAGTGTAGGCAGACGGTTATGAACGGTAGGGCTTGCCTGAGGCTGGGTAGGGTAGTTGGAAACCGGCCCCAAAAGTTCCCACAGAGTGCCGGCATTAATGGGAAAGAATTTTTTTGTGCAGCAATCAAAGGTTTTTCGCCTTTTGGGTAAACGTGTGGGACACAGGAGACCGTGGAGAACGAAGGGGAGACAGCGCCAGCACCAGGGGAGGTGTCGGCCGGCTGGCACGCCGGCCGTCCTGCTTTAGAAGTAATCGGGAGTGATCAGATGTTCGGACCAAGAGTCTGCCGAGTGTCTCGTGACCACATAAATGCTTCCTCGGTATCAAAGGGATCTGCTTCTCTTTGCGGCCTCCTCTCCTCAGAGGCCAGCGGAGAACTTCTGAAGTTTGGCACGGTCTCTCATTCTGCTTTTCTTCGTCGGGAGCTACTTTGTTGACTTCTTTCCAATATCTTTCTCTAAATCCCCCCAATCCTGATGCAGACACTGTGGCTGGAATGTGCCAAATATCATTTTGAGATTGTGGGGGATAAGCAGATTTCGGATTTTCAGCCGTTTAGGAGTTTACATGTTCATAACAGCAAGCAAAGTTGAGATTACT
Source organism: Cheirogaleus medius (assembly GCA_008086735.1). Lineage (NCBI taxonomy): Eukaryota > Metazoa > Chordata > Mammalia > Primates > Cheirogaleidae > Cheirogaleus > Cheirogaleus medius. Next base: position 3,682,186 of record VBSM01003218.1, on the reverse strand, counting down.
CTCAAGTAACTTGCTCAGGGTTACACAGAGTGGAAGCTGCGATTCAAAGTCAGCCTCCTGACTTCCAAGACCACATGCTGCCTCCCAGCCTTAGCCCTGGAAAACTATGAGCCCCCAGGAAATGCCGCTCTGTCCATCCCTCTCGTGGCCCCCACCCAGCACTGCCCCTGGAGGCACATGAAAGCGAGCCCCAGATGCCTGCTCTGGGGAAGGCCTCGGCCCCTCCCCGCCTACACGCAGCCCACTTACTTGTTCTCTTCATCTCCCTGGGCCTGGGATTCCTGGCTGTGGTCCCTGGCTTTGATACTGGCTTCTGCTGTCGCTGGTTTGGCAACTCATCGCATTCCCCCGTGGCCTCTGTTTTCTCTTGTTAGCCCTCTGCTCTGTTCCCTCCTCTGATTTTGTGTCCTCGCATGGCCTTGGGCAAGGAGCACTCTCTGGCCGGGGTAGAGATGGAAGTGGCATTGAGGTGGCACTATGGCAAGAGGCTTGGGAAGGCCCAAATCCTGCCCGCGGCCACACTTACCCCTTCTGCCAGGGAGACACATGCACCAAAAAGGCTAAGCAAGATATTCTCAGCCCTCTCTTATCCACTAGGACTTGGACCCCACTGTGGAATTCTAGTAGGGTCGGCTTGAATGCCTACAGCCAAAACAGACCTCATTCCCTCCATAAACACTTATTGAGCACCTAGGGTATGTCCGGCACTGTTTCAGCTACTGCAGGCTCTGCAGTGAATCAAACAAAAGTCCCTGCCCTCAAGGGGCTTACATTCCAGTGGGGAGGGAAATCACATAAATAATAAATACAGTTATGTCAGGCCTCCCATTCTCTTTATCCCCCTCCCAGCCACACCCAATCTAGCCTTGAATCCGATCTCTGTGATGGAGACAAGGCCACACACATACTAAATCAGCGGAGCGGATGTGAGACTCAAGACCAAGTGGGACAGTGGCCCTACAGCCGCCTTAGATGAGGGAGGGCCCAGCTGTCGTATGAAGGAAAACACCAGGCAGGGAGGGAGACGCTGATCTGGCTGTGGGGTGGGCAACTTCAGACCTTGTTAACTGGGACCATGGAAAAGAGCCGCCTGCACAGGTGCTCACCTCGCAGCAGGTGAAGAGCACGTCCTGCGTGGACGTCAGAGTGCGGTTCCCAGACCAGCGGGAGCGCATCCTCCCAGCTCCCACAAGTGCAGACTCTCACCCCACCCACCTCGGTGCTTCGGCATCAAAATCTGCAGGTGATTCTGATGCACGCTGAAGTTTGAGAAGCAACGGGCTAGACTTGTTGACCAGGCACGGAGCAAAGCTCCACCCCCAGGCTGTGGTCAATCCATAATGGTTCCTCTGCAGTGGAGACAGAGTGGAGGGCATGGGCGGGGTACACAGGGCTCCCTTCCCTGAGAAAGGCGTGATTCGAGCAACATATTCATTTTTTGCAAAAATTAGTTACTTCTCTCTTTACAAACAAAACACCAGTAAAAATGAATAAATTTTCTTTCTTAAATTCAAAAGAAGTGCTTCCTTTTAATTTGACTTGTAATGTTTTCAACTGTCAAAGTTTTGACAATAAATATCATTCTATGCTTTTGTATTAGTTTATAAACTATCAAGTCACTGTCGGCTGAGTTTTTGTCTAAGGGGAACTTTTATGCACAGAAAGGAATACTTAAAATTTGTGTATTTTACTTAGTTTTCCAATTTATTGAAGTTGTAATTTTTTTTTTTTAAAGATAGGGTCTCACTGTGTTGTCCAGGCTGGAGTAGCCTCCTGAGTAGCTAAGACTACAGGCACACATCACCATGCCTGGCTAATTTTTGTTTATTTTTTATAGAGATGGGGGGTGGATCTTGCTGTGTTGCCAAGGTTGATCTCTAACTCCTGGCCTCAAGCCATCCTCCTGTCTCAGCCTCCCAAAGTACTGGAATTACAGGTGTGAGCCATTGTGCCTGGCCTGAAGTTATAAATTGTAAAGACTAATTTTGTTAATTAATTAATTATTTTATTTCAGCATATCATGGGGGTACAAATGTTTAGGTTACATGTGTTGCCTTTCCCCCCCTTCCTCCCCCTGGAGTCAGAGCTTCAAGCGTGTCCATCCCCCAGATGGTATGCATTGCACTCATTATGTATCTATATACCCATCCCCTCCTCCACCTCCCATCTGCCCGATGCCTGATAAATGTTATTCCTATATGTCCCCTTAGGTGTTGATCTGTTAATACCAATTTGCTGGTGAGTACATGTGGTGCTTATTTTTCCATTCTTGGGATACTTCACTTAGTAGAATGGGTTCCAGGAAAATACAAGAGGTGCTATATCGCCATTGTTTCTTATAGCTGAATAGAACTCCATGGTATACATATAC